>SJYW01056857.1:216751-227413 GCA_006410735.1 Raphicerus campestris | reverse complement strand
TTTGACCAAACATCTGGGCAACGTAGCCCAGCCAAGTCAACACATAAAATTAAGCATCACAGTTGGGATTGTTAAGTGGATTCATTTGTCTGCCCCATTTTTATTCTGTGTTTTGAAGAATAAGACTATAGATAATCAAGAAACTACTTCGTGTTGATATGTTAACAAAGAAGATCTAGATTTAACATTTGAGAGTTCTTCCTTAAAGAATTTATCTTGTCATTTTCTGTATCTTTAATCTAGCAAAAACATCCATATTCCCACTGCTCAGATTTAATTGCCATAGAGTTTTACCGTATTTGCCTTTTTTTTTTTTTTTAATGCTTATTTATTGTCTGTGCTGGGTCTTTGCCGCTGCACTCGGGCTTTCTCTAGTTGGAGAGAGAGGGGTCACTCTCTTGTGATGTGTGGGCTTCTCATGTAAGTGGTTTCTCTTGCTTTGGAGCTCAGGCTCTGGGGCATTCGGGCTTCAGTAGTTGTGGTACATGGGCCCAGCCACTTCATGACATGGGATCCTCCCAGACCAGGGATTGAACCAGTGTCCCCTACACTGCAAGGCAGATTCTTAACTACTGGACCACCAGGGAAGCACTGGGAAGCCCATGACATACTTTTAAGGATTTTTCTTAGACAAAAAGTTAGTTGTAACTTAAATTCCGCCCCCCGCCCCCCACCACCACCTTGTGTTTCAGTGCATCTCCTTCCAGGCCAGCTTTTAGATTTTTAAGTAACTATTTATAGATACACCCATGCATCCTTATCTGTATTTTAGTTTATGTAAGTGGTATCATATTGCGTCTTGCTTTCTGTACTTTTTTTTTCCTTTTTTGAGATCTGGCTTTGTTAATGCTTCCCTGATAGCTCAGTTGGTAAAGGATTCGCCTGCAATGCAGGAGACCCCGTTTCAATTCCTGGGTCGGGAAGATCCACTGGAGAAGGGATAGGCTACCCACTCCAGTATTCTTGGGCTTCTTTTGTGGCTCAGCTGGTAAAGAATCCACCTGCAGTGCGGGAGACCTGAGTTCAGTCTGTGTTGATGGAGTCATATCTTTCAACTGACTTGCCTGTTTTGAGACAATTCTCTGCCTCTCCTATATTTCTTTCCAGTAATTTCCATATCTAGGTGTTTTTATTTTTTTGGCTTTCATGTGGAAAATTTATACTTTGATCTTTACCTCACTCTAAAGAGAAAAACAATTGAAGATAGGTTAAAAATAAATTTCAACTGGATTGCAGATGGGGTACAGTGATTAGCTTGCTCTTACCCCATGTATATCATACAGTCCTTAAAAATATGTACACTGGCCTCAGGACCCTGTATTCCATTCTGATCATTTGTCTATTCCTGCATCAATACCACACTGTCTTAATTACTGTAGTTTTCTAATGTGTTTTAATATCTGGTAATACAGTTTATCCACTTTGTATTTTTCGAAATTCTTATTCTTATGCATGCGTGCTATAAGTCCCTTGAGTCGTATCTGACTCTGCGACCTTATGGACTGTAGCTTGCCAGGCTCTTCTGTCCATAGGGATTCTCCCGGCAAGAATACTGGAGTGGGTTACCATGCCCTCCTCCAGGGGATCTTCCCCACCCAGGGATCGAACATGTCTCTTATGTCTCCTGTATTGGCAGATGGGTTCTTCACCATAAGCACCTCCTGAGAAGCCCTTACTCCTATACTTTCCCATGTAATTATTAAACTGTTTTTCAAGTTTCTTAAAATTCTTGTTGAGATAATTTTGGAATTTCAATGAAATTATGGATTAATTGGGTGATATTGACATCTTGAAAATGTTGTCTTTCTCTCAAGTAAAAGTTTAGTTCCTCTGTTAATCTAAATCTTCCTTTCTATCTTTTAATGAAGTTCTAAAAATTCTTACTAAAGTTGCTTTTTAGATTTATGCCTATCTGCTTTATAGTTCGGCTTGCCATGGAAGCCACTTTTTCCCTCTTTTTATATCCTGGTTACTGCTGGTATAAAGGAATGGTATTGATCTTTGAATTTGGATTTTTGTTTCCAGCAATCTTGCAGCATCCTCCTATCAATTTTGATTGTTTGAAGGTTGGTCTTGATAACTCTTAAAAAAAAAAAGAAAAACTGACTGCAAGTCCTTACGACCATTATAATTACAATGACACAAAGCTCCCTGAGTATAATGTAGTGCAGAGAGCCTTGACTCTGGGTTTGGGCTATGAGCCAGGGGACGTAAAGGTGAAAAACAGATAGTGTTTCAGGTATGGCTTCAAATTCAGTTCTTACAAAACTTCAGTGTACAGTGTATGCAGCATTTCAGACCATTGAATTCTGATACCAGACTTCCAACAGTTATTTAAAGCTGTTTTTATCACATCTGAACATCCTTGGATGTTATCTGTGCCTCAGATTTCTTTAAAATGGATGTAACAGCAATAAGTAAATAAATAATGAATGGAGGTAGTAGTAATATATAGTCATGGAGGTTATGAGGTTTCAATGAATTATGACGTGTTGCTGACCCAGTTTAAGCTTTCAATACCTGTTAACTATTACTATGAGATATCCTTACTGTGGTTTTTAAAGAATATTTATTTTTATTTGGCTGTGCCGGGTCTTAGTTGCGGCACGCAGGATCTTTGATCTTTGTTGAGGCACGCTGGTTCTTTTAGTTGCGGCATTTGAACTCTTAGTTGTAGCATGTGGGCTCAAGTTCCCTGACCAGGGCTCGAACCTGGGCCCCTCAACTGGGAGCATGGAGTCCCTCCCAGTCACTGGGCCACGGGGGGAAGTCCCCTTACTGGTTTTCTGACTTTAGGTATTTTGGAATCTGATATGTAGCATATCACCAGGCTCCTCCATCCATGGAATTTTCTAGGCAAGAGTACTGGAGTGGGTTGCCATTTCCTTCTCCAGGGGATCTTCCCAACCCAGGGATCAAACCTGAGTCTCCCGCATTGTGGGCAAACGCTTTACTGTCTGAGCCACCAGGGAATCCCAGTATGTAGCATAGGATTGTTATTAGTTCAGACTTACTAAGTGCTTTATCAGAAAGTTGACCTTTTCTCTTTCATCATTTGTTTTGAAGTGCTATGCGCTTATCATCGCTTCTGGTAAGATCATGCCTAGGATGATAATGCAGATCAAAAGGCACATGGCTTCATGAAATTTGCTTTACACACCACGCTGATAAGTCTGTTTTTGTTAATGAGGATGTCATCTAGGGCTCTAGCACTCATGTCCTGATAACAGGCTAGACTGGAATCCAGAGATTGGAAGTGCTTTTTAATTTTTGAGATATGGGAGAAAAGACCATGACTGTGATTCATAAGATCTACAAGACCCCAGAACCTCACGTGTTCAGACTGCTCAGGTGGTAACGAGTCCAGGTGCCTGGGCAAGCATCTCTGGATGCCCTCTCCAGTCACTGGAGGTGCTCTCTGGCCCATGCCTTGGTCCTGAACAAAGAGCTCCATACTTACTCAGGGTCTCCGTCAACCATCCTAAAAGTCATGTCCGACTCTTTGCAACCCGATGGGGTAGGTGTTTGTTAGAGCCCACCAAGAGCCTCTGTCCGTGCAATTCTCTAGGCAAGAATACTGAAGTGGCTTGCCATTCCCTTCTCCAAGGAATCTTCCCAACCTAGGGATCAAACCCGGGTCTCTTGCATTACAGGTGGATTCTTTACTGTCTGAGCCACCAGGGAAGCCTGTCCTGGCTTGCTAGAATGTTGCTTTAAAGCCTTGCTCTTTTTTTCTGGCCCTCAGAAGAACACAAGATATATTTCAAGACTTTGAATGGCACATCTTGCTCTGAGGTTTCTGGACCTCTTAAGTAACCTTGGCTTATGCTGGAATTTGGTAGAAAATGACTGGATCCTGTGTTCAAGAATCTACTCTGGCAGCCCCCCCCCCCCACCGGCTGCTTATGACTGTATAGATGGGGCACCGTGCATTGAGGAAGGCAGGGGGTAGTTGGACCTCAAGGTCCATGCAGTCATACACTGAGGGTGGCCACCCATTTGTACTCTGAGCCCTGTTGCAAAGTGCTCAGGTTGGTGTTAAAAATTGAAGTTTCTCCTCATGTGTGACCTAGCACATTGTTCTTAACACTGTGTGTCTTTAAAAAATGAGGTTGGAATTGAGAGCAACTCCAGTTGTTCTGAAAGCTTTTTTCTGGGTCTCTTCTTAGCAGGAGAGGAAGACCTTCCAGTGTTCTTAAGAAAAGTCAAATTGATTTCTATGAGAGGCAGGCTTGTTTTGTTGACCTGTGAGTATTTCATACGCCATTTCAATTGTCATCTCTTCCCCTTTTCTTCTATCCTAGGCAGATACTCAGAGAGCTATAGGGATTGGGGATTCTTTTCTTTTCAAAGCAGATTTTTAAATGCTTTTCTGCTTAACATTGCTCTTTATCTTCAGTATCTTTGTTAAATAAAGAAGAAAAAAAATTTTTTTTCCTGAGATGAAGAGAAAGGTGCCTTTACTGGCCAGACTGCTCTGTGTGTGATTCAAGCCCTGGATCTGATTTCAATTCTGCTAAAAATGGGCTTCTGAGACTGCTCACACTTCCTCCAGCAGTGCCTGATTTTAAAAGATCAGAGTAACGCTGGGCATTTTGTATTACATCTGTGAGGGTTTGTCATGCTTTGGGCAATTTGAAGACGCAGATTTTTTTGTTACTGTTGTTGCTCTGTTGCCTCCAACTCTTCACGACCGCGAGGACTGCATCACACCAGGCCTCCCTGTCCTTCACTGTTTCCCAGAGTTTGTTCAGACTCAACGTCCATTGAGTCGATGATGCCATCCGACCAGCTCATTATGATTTCTGTTATTATTTACATATTTTCGAATGTGTCAGAATTCTGGAACACACGAATTGCCTGTGTGTCCACATTCTGTTCTACGATACCCACCATCACTGCTTCAGGAGCCATCTGTAACAGTGGATGGGAAGCAAGCAGTTTCAAAATTCCAAAATTCCATGAACAGAACGTTAGTTCTTTTTAGCTTTTCCAGAGTGGCTTTAACCCATATCCTCATTTGCAAAGATCAAAGTCTGATCTGTTAGGACCCTGTTTTGATTGGCTGTAGGGCATTCATAGCTCTGTAACTAAATACCAATGTATGAAATGGTTATTGTTCCCCAGAGGGGTGGGCCTGGGCCAGAACACATTCTTGGTGATTGCAGGGGAGCAAATGGAAGCTGTGGATGCCCCTGCAGCCAATTCGAGTAAACACAGCTCCTACAGCCACAGACGCGGAGGTGGGAGGTGGCCTGCTGGCTGTGGTTTGGGACTGGGATCTCTAAGCAGCAGGCTGGCAGTTAACTGAAGACTCTGCATCATCCTTTCCCTCTGCAGTTGGTCTCGGAGTTCTACGACCTCCGTCTGATATTCACCATGGACTGGATTCGACTTGCTCTGTAAATGTGCTGTTCTCTTAGTAATGAATTTTTAATAACGCTGGCTCATCTCATCTCACGTCCTCATATTTAAAAGTGTTTAGTCCAAATTCTGGGAAAGATGGAAGGCAAAAGGAGAAGGGGGAGGCACAGGATGAGATGGTTAGAGAGCATCACCTACTCAAGGGGCATGAATTTGAGCAAACTCTGGGAGATACTGGAGGACAGGAGCCTGGCCTGCTGAACTCAGTGGGGTTGCAAACAGTTGGACAGGACTTAGCAACTCAACAGCTAGTCAAACTCTTGTCTACTCATCTAGGCATACAAACACCCATCCTAAAAGTTGACTCCTCTGCAGAACACCTTAACTGATAAACTCCAGTGACTGCATGTGTGTGGCATTAAGCTAAGCAACGGGTGCATCAACACCAAGCCTCTGAAAACCTGCAGCATTCAGGGCTTATAGTTGTGTCCACTTTACAGAGCAGAGACCTGACTTGGGTCCCACAGATGCTTAATCTCCCTGAGTTCCCACAGTTGGTAGTTAGCACTCAGCAGGTGAGAAAAAAGACTTCAGAGTGGAACTCAGCTGATTCAAAATGCCTTCATCTCTGGGGAAATTTTTACAAAGGGACCTTCAAATGCCTGACATTCTAGAAAACACAAACATAACAATCAGAAGTCCAAAGAATTAAGGGGAAGGAGGAAAAGGGTGGGCACGTGTTTCCAATGGTACTGGTCTCAATTATTCCATTTGATTATTGAGACCTTGAGGTTCCTTCCTGCATCCCACTCTGTAGGCCACCTGCTAATGGGTAACTATTCTCTTAGAGGTTTACATTGATAAATGCAGTAGAAATTTTAAAAATTGGATCATTTTATGCTTGTTTTTAGCTTAGAGAATAGTTTGGGAGGTAAATGTTTGTTGAGGCTTATAATTTGACAGGCCCAGTTCTGGATCTTTGAGACAGACAGACAAGGATTCCCTGTTTTCATTTAGCTTTTGTTCTTGTGGGGAGAGACAGGAAGTTAACACAGAAATACGTAACTAGAAAGCAGTGGTAAGTTTTTTTTTTTAATCTGTTTTTGAGTGGAAATATCTGTTTATTTTATTGGCATTTGGCACTCTTTTTCTGGGCTGGGAGAAAAGTACGTGAATCAGATACCAAAGAGCTAGTTTTGTTGTCAGGTCACATTGGAGTTAATTTACCTTCTATAATGTAAAGACTGTGCTGGGTTCAGAGAAACAGAAAGAAGACCTCAGTTCTGGTCCTGTTTTGGTTAGGAAGCCTTGCACTTGTCCCTCCAGTGCCTCTTATCCTGGATTTCTTCATTTGTTGCATGAGGGAATTGGACTGAACCTGTAGTTTCCAGCTCTGTTCTCGGAAACATCCCTCAGAACCTCAGAATCAGGATGGAGGAGCTGGCGGGACCTTAGGAGTCCAGTTCAGCTGCAGGCAGAGCAGTTCTGTTGTCTCTCTGCTTTCAGGGATTCCCCTGGACTGGAGAAAGGATTCTATTGCAGGGTAAACAGTTTAGAAGCCATTGTTTCTTTTAAAAATATGATTTTCGTGTGCATTTTTAATTAAGCTTTTTATTGTGTTGGAGTATAGCCGATTAGCAATGTTCTGATAGTTTCAGGTGGACAACAAAGGGACTCAGCCATTCATATGCATGTATCCCTTGTCCCCTAAACTCCCTCTCATCCAGATGGAAGCCATTGTTTTGTTTATGGAAAACCACCTTGTTTGTGGGCAAATGCCATGAGCAAAGTTTTTAAAAGACTGAGAAAGTTGTACAAAACAGAACAGTCAATGGATTAATAGAATATTTTAAAATCTATACATTCATGAAGAAAAAGAAGCAAATGACCCAAAAGAAAAATGGGCAGAGTTTATGAAATAGTAACTCACAAAAGAGAAAATGGAAACGGCCAATAAACATAAGACTAAATGTTTGATCTCTCAGGGAAATGCAAATTAAAGCAGTGGGATTCTCCTCCCCCACCCCCCGCCAAATACTGCCCACCATCCAGTCTGGACAAAACTGACTCACTGAATACTGCCCATCATCCAGTCTGGACAAAACCAGGGTTAAGGTTAAGTCTAGTAAGTTCTTGCTCAGTCGTGTCTGACTCTTTGCAACCCTGTGGACTGTGTCCATGGGATTTTCCAGGCAAGAGTACTGGAGTGGGTTGCCATTTCCTTCTCAGGCAAAAGTGAAAAGGATAATAGAATCAAATGAGGGTGGAGTTAGGGAAAGGAGTATCCACATCCTGTGAGTGAAGGCGGAGACCAGGAGACCTGTGGTGGGATCTTGTCAGCGTCCATTAGAAGTCACACAAGTCCTTTGACCCAGTGACATTATATCTAGAATTGTGTTCCAGTGAAACACTTGCATCTGGTTGTATATCCACTCTAGAACTGTTGGGAAAATGAAACATCGGTGGAAGAATGAATGAATAAAATATGGTAAGTCCACTTTGTAGAATACCGTGTGGCAATTTCAGAGAATGAAGTAGGTCTGTTCCTGTGGATGGAATGATCTCTAAGATGTATTGCTCAGTAGAGAGAAAAGGACAGTATAAAGTGATATTTTTCCCTCTATATGAGTATAGCAGTATATGAATGCAGCATCTAAAAGGTCAAGATGGAAAACGGAAAACGGTGTTTATTTTGCAGGGGGAGAGTGGAATTAAGGAGGCGATTAAGGCTTATCTCTACTGTGAGAGTAATATACAGAAGGAATGCACACTTCAAGCAGCTAACAACAGGAGTGTTGCGGGCGTGTCATTGTGCTCAGGGGACTCTTAAGAGGGCAGCGGGGGCTTGGAGTTGGGCGTGGTGTGGTCTGCTGTGGCTGCGCCTCTGGAGGGCCTCTTCCTTCCCCGCCACTCCTTCTTCCTCTCCTTGCCCCCACTCCCTTCCTCTCTCCTCCCGCCTTGAGAATCTGCCAGCCGGAGGAATTCCTCCCTCTGCCCTTCCACCCTTCTGAGAACTGTGGCTTGGCCGGGGACCAGCATACTTGCTGCAGGAAGCCGCTTCTGTGAACGACGCTGTGAAGTGGCGGCCCTGGGCCGTGTCCCGGGACCTCTGCCGCATCCCTGGCGCTCTGAGCCCAGGGTGTAATTCAGTTCTTGTGTTAGGACCGAGGGGCGCCCATGCACCAAGCCCAGAGGGACTAATGCGTCAAGTAGTCTGTCAAGGCCTCGTGCGTGCCGGCTGGTATAAGACAGACTTCAGACCTGGCTGTCGCCGTGTGAGTGCTTCGACGGGCGCATCACTTCTGTGTCTAGTCCTTTGATTTGTGCTGGACTCGTTCTTAGGGCTTCCCTGGTGTCTCAGACAGTAAAGAATCTGCCTGCAATGCAAAAGATTCTGATTCAGTCCCTGGCTTGAGAAGATTCCCTGGAGAAGGGAATGGCTACCCACTCCAGGATTCTTGCCTGGAGAATTCCATGGACAGAGGAGCCTGCCGGGCTGCAGTCCATGGAGTTGCAAAGCATCAGACATGGACGTGGGACCCATTCTTACTTTGAATTTCTGTATACAGACCACTCTGATAACATTCTAGAAATCCTCTATGTTCATTGAAGGGTGAATTTTTTGTTGCAATTTTTTGTTTGTTTTTTATTATTTGGCTGTGCCAAATCTTAGTTGCACTATGCAAACTCTTTAGTTGCAGTATGCAGGATCTAGTTCGTTCACCAGGAATTGAACCTGGAACCGCCAGGGCAAGTCCGGAATGGCAGATGTTTTGAGGATGGACTTGCTAGATTCTAAGTAGTCCGAAGCAGATCCAACGCACAGTGATGTATGCGCTGGGCACAAAGCAGTGACAGAATAGGAATTGTGTTAGGAGAATGACTCTCAGAAATGCTTGGAACAGATTTNCCTTCGAAGAGTTGACTCATTGGAAAAGACTCTGATGCTGGGAGGGATTGGGGGCAGGAGAAGGGGACGACCGAGGATGAGATGGCTGGATGGCATCACAGACTCGATGGACGTGAGTCTGAGTAAACTCTGGGAGTTGGTGATGGACAGGGAGGCCTGGCGTGATTTGATTTGTGGGGTCGCGGAGAGTCGGACACGACTGAGCAACTGAACTGAACTGAATGGTAGTTGTCCGACTCTGTGAGACCCCATAGACAACAGCCCACCAGGCTCCACCGTCCCTGGGATTCTCCAGGCAAGAACACTGGACTGGGTTGCCATTTTCTTCTCCAGTGGGTGAAAGTGAAGTCACTCAGTCATGTCCAACTCTTAGCAACCCCATGGACAGCAGCCTACCAGGCTCCTTTGCCCATGGGATTTTCCAGGTTGTATTTTTAGTTTTTTGAAAATCCTCCATCCCGTTTTCCACAGTGACTGCACCAATTTACATACCCACCAACATTGTACAAGGGTTCTTTTTTATCTACATCCTTGCTGACGTTTGTTGTTCCTGTTCTTTTTGATAATAGCCTTTCTGATAGGTGTGCTGTGCTCTTGCTGTGGTTTTGATTTGCATTTCCCTGATGACTAGCAATATTGAGCATTGTTTCATGGGCCTGTTGGCCACCTGAATGTCCTCTGCAGAAAAATGTCTGATCAGATCTTCTACCCATTTTTACTTATTTTTTTATTGGAGGATAATGACTTTACAGTGTTGTGGTTGTCTGTCATACATCAGTGGAATCAGTCATAATGATATTTATGTATCCCCTCCTTCTTGAAGCCTCCTTCCCACCCCCCACTCCACCCTTCTAGGTCATCACAGAGTGCCCGGATGGGCTCCCTGTGTTAGCAGCTTCCTGCTCCTTACCTGTTTTACACATGTCCATTTCTCAGTGTGTCCTGGCCTCTCCATCCTCTGCTGTGTTCACAAGTCCATTCTCTAAGTCTGTGTCTCTGTTTCTTCTCTGTAAATAGGTTCATCAGCACTATTTTCCTAGATCCCATACATTTGCGTTAATATACGATATTTATCTCTTTCTGACTTCACTTTGTTTAACAGGATCTAGGTTTATCCACCTCACTGCAACTAACTCATTCATTTTTATGGCTGATATTATATGGGCTTCCCTGATGGCTCCCACAGTAAAGCATCTGCCCGCAATGCGGGAGACCCGGGTTCGATTCCTGGGTCGGGAAAGTCGCCTGGAGAAGGAAATGGCAATCCACTCCAGTACTCTTGCCTGGAAAATCCCATGGACGGAGGAGCCTGATAGGCTACAGTCCATGGGGTCACAAAGAGTTGGACACGACTGAGTGACTTCACTTCACTTCATTACATTATATAT
>SJYW01056857.1:114789-216077 GCA_006410735.1 Raphicerus campestris | reverse complement strand
ACCGAGGATGAGATGGCTGGATGGCATCACAGACTCGATGGACGTGAGTCTGAGTAAACTCTGGGAGTTGGTGATGGACAGGGAGGCCTGGCGTGATTTGATTTGTGGGGTCGCGGAGAGTCGGACACGACTGAGCAACTGAACTGAACTGAATGGTAGTTGTCCGACTCTGTGAGACCCCATAGACAACAGCCCACCAGGCTCCACCGTCCCTGGGATTCTCCAGGCAAGAACACTGGACTGGGTTGCCATTTTCTTCTCCAGTGGGTGAAAGTGAAGTCACTCAGTCATGTCCAACTCTTAGCAACCCCATGGACAGCAGCCTACCAGGCTCCTTTGCCCATGGGATTTTCCAGGTTGTATTTTTAGTTTTTTGAAAATCCTCCATCCCGTTTTCCACAGTGACTGCACCAATTTACATACCCACCAACATTGTACAAGGGTTCTTTTTTATCTACATCCTTGCTGACGTTTGTTGTTCCTGTTCTTTTTGATAATAGCCTTTCTGATAGGTGTGCTGTGCTCTTGCTGTGGTTTTGATTTGCATTTCCCTGATGACTAGCAATATTGAGCATTGTTTCATGGGCCTGTTGGCCACCTGAATGTCCTCTGCAGAAAAATGTCTGATCAGATCTTCTACCCATTTTTACTTATTTTTTTATTGGAGGATAATGACTTTACAGTGTTGTGGTTGTCTGTCATACATCAGTGGAATCAGTCATAATGATATTTATGTATCCCCTCCTTCTTGAAGCCTCCTTCCCACCCCCCACTCCACCCTTCTAGGTCATCACAGAGTGCCCGGATGGGCTCCCTGTGTTAGCAGCTTCCTGCTCCTTACCTGTTTTACACATGTCCATTTCTCAGTGTGTCCTGGCCTCTCCATCCTCTGCTGTGTTCACAAGTCCATTCTCTAAGTCTGTGTCTCTGTTTCTTCTCTGTAAATAGGTTCATCAGCACTATTTTCCTAGATCCCATACATTTGCGTTAATATACGATATTTATCTCTTTCTGACTTCACTTTGTTTAACAGGATCTAGGTTTATCCACCTCACTGCAACTAACTCATTCATTTTTATGGCTGATATTATATGGGCTTCCCTGATGGCTCGCACAGTAAAGCATCTGCCCGCAATGCGGGAGACCCGGGTTCGATTCCTGGGTCGGGAAAGTCCCCTGGAGAAGGAAATGGCAATCCACTCCAGTACTCTTGCCTGGAAAATCCCATGGACGGAGGAGCCTGATAGGCTACAGTCCATGGGGTCACAAAGAGTTGGACACGACTGAGTGACTTCACTTCACTTCATTACATTATATATATGAACTGTATTTTCTTTACCCATTCATCTGTCAGTGGACGTCTAAGTTGCATCCAGGTCCTGGGTATTGTAAATTGTGTTGCAGTGAACATTGGGGTACATGTGTCTTTTTAAATTGTTTCTGTCCATTTCAAAATTAGGTTTTCTGTCTTTTTGATGTTGAGCTGTATTAGCTGTCTATATATTTTGGATGTTAACCCCTTATTAGTCACATCATTTGCAAATATTTTCTCCCATTCTGTAGGTTATCTTTTCATTTTGTTGGTGCTCTTCTTTGCTGTGCTGATACTTTTAAGTTTTGTTAAGTTCCATTTGTTAATTTTTGCTTTTATTTCCTTTGCTTTAGAAGATAGATCCAAAAAACATGTTGCTACAATTTATATCAAAGAGTTTTCTGCCTGTTTTCCTCCAGGAGTTTTGTGGTTTCCAGTCTTATATTTAGGTCTTTAATCCATTTTGAGTTTATTTTTGTATATGAGATACTTATTCAACATTGTTATCCCATTTCTTAGGTATTAATAAGAGCTTACTACATCTTAACTTTCTACATGTCGCAAGTTGGTGAAGGTTAACTTAATGACATCAGCTATTAATGCTAATGTTAAAAATCAAGGAAAAGTTGATTTAATCACCAGTCATTCAGTTGACAGACATTTATTGAGTGCTTACTGTGGGCAAAACTAGTCAACATCAAGGAAATGTAGTATCGATAGATCCTTGTACCTCGGGCCTTTTAAATGAATCAGTATTTGTAAATGTGCCAATATATTGTTTGAAGAAAGCAATAAACACTACTGTTGTCATTACCTAGAAGCCAAGACACGGAACTTGAGCCTAAAGGGTTTTAACTCCAGGTAGTAGATGATGAGTGTTATCAGAAAGATACAGATAAAGGATTCTGGTTATAATTACACTGAGCTACCCTGGGTAAAGCTGAGGTTAGAATAAATGATCAGAAAAGCAGCAACATGTACTAAATGTTGCTGCTTGTCTTTTCAATTAGCCTATGAAATTATACAGGTGATCTGCTTTTACCTGAGGGACTATGTCCCATCACCGTCTCTTCTTTCTTAATAGATGAAGGAATGCAAAACAGACCTGCTACTGCCTTGCAGGTGTTCTAGCTTAAGTTTAAGTGGTTTGATAGTATCTTGCCTTCTCTACGTAAACCCCAAAGATGCTGAGATTGCTTTCCTTCCTCTTCTAACTAAGATGGATAATGGAATGTTCCTCTATGCTTGTGGCTTGTATTTTTCTCCTTTGGGATTAAGTTTGGTTAACCCTACAACTGAAGATGTTTGCATTTTCCAACCAAATAGTTCTCCCTGTTAAGTACCATTTAAATATAACCCCATGCTGGCGCCCTGCATGTTATTCTCAGACGCATGTCTTTGTAAAACAGACATACCCCCTTGAGAGAACTTTCCAGAGGAAGAACAGCTTTATTCAACTATTGAGTGCCTTCTGGTGATGCTGGTTTGGGGCGGCTCTGTTTCAGAACATCTCAGATGACTTGAAAGGCTTGGAACAGCCCATTCAGTATGGAGGGTGTGGCCCATCTGCGAGAAGTTAGCTTTTGTTAGTGAGAGAAGGCAACGGCAGCCCACTCCAGCACTCTTGCCTGGAAAATCCCATGGACCGAGGAGCCTGGTGGGCCGCAGTCCATGGGGTCGCTAAGAGTTGGAACGACTGAGCGATTTCACTTTCCCTTTTCACTTTCATGCATTGGAGAAGGAAATGGCAACCCACTCCAGTGTTCTTGCCTGGAGAATCCCAGGGACAGAGGAGCCGGTGGGCTGCTGGCTATGGGGCCACACTGAGTTGGACACGACTGAAGCGACTTAGCAGCAGCAGTGGAGTTTGGAAGTGGAGGGGAGGTTTTGCTCTTGTATCTGCTGTCATCCTCTTTTCTCTGTATGGTATACCACTGCACTGTATCAGCTTTCCCCCCTTCCTCAATTCTTGAGCCAACTTCAGTGGCTGTTCTTGGATTTTAAGTGTGTATGTTGCTAAGAGTGAAATTGAGGTAATTTTAACTTAAATTCCACACAAGAAAAATATCCTCTGTGTTACTGATGTCTAAATAGTTTGGTTTTCATCAATGACTTGAGAAATCTATTCAGTAAGAAGCTGCTTCCAGTATCTTAAACAGAATGGTTAGACTTTTCATATTTGGATAATCAGATATCCAATAAGAATTGTATTTAAATGATGTCCGAACTTGGAGCACTGTACAAATTACCCAGTTATGGGTAGAATACTTGGTTAGCATGATTTTATAATCAGATACAAAGAGAAGTGGGATAAGGATCAGCAGAAAGGGTTTATTTTGTTGGAATAGACGGTGGTCTTTGTTGACGGTTCAGTGATGGTCACGACTTAGCGTTTCAAGCCTTGCTTCTTGGTGCTGGGTCCTGCTTTGTATGCTGTAGACTGATACAGCTCCAGCTGAAGGGCCTGCCAAGGTTAGTGTGCATTTCCTTCAGGCGGACCACTGAAGCTGCATGATATGAAATACCAAGCTGGATTCATCCTCCAGTTCCCCTAAAGTAGAGGTGAGAGAAGACCTTGTGAAATACAAGATGTTCTGTGTTTCATGCTCCATGTTTTATGAATGTAGATCTTATTTTTGTTGGGTTCTATTAGACCGACCCCACACCCAAGAAAATAAGGCATAATGAAGATATCAGGTAAAATAAACAATTGCATAACATCCTTATTTGTCTTAAAGATTGTATACATCTAAGAAGCCTGAAAATATTCTACATTTTCCTCCAGCTTTAACGATGGTTTGATGCTGCTTATTGCTGTTTGAAACTAAGCAAAAAGCAAGAGTGGGATCATAAGGGCACTAACTTAAGGGAGCAGGGACATATAGTTAAGATCCTCTTAATATCTGTTCATATTTTCTGTGCTGATTGGAAGGGAAATGAACACATTTTCTTTTACTGTATATGCTGTGCTGTGCTTAGTCACTCAGTTATGACTGTAGCCCGCCAGGCTCCTCTGTCATGGGGAATCTCCAGCCAAGAATACTGGAGTGGGTTGCCATGCCCTCCTCCAGGGGATCTTCCCAATCTAGGAATTGAACCCAGGTCTCCTGCATTGCTGGCCAATTCTTTACCATCTGAGCCACCAAGGAAGCCCCTGAATACTGGAGGGGTAGCCTAACCCTTCTCCAGGGGATATTCCCGACTCAGGGATCAAACCAGGGTCTCCTGCATTGCAGGCAAATTCTTTGCCAGCTGAGCTACCAGGGAAGCCCTTACTGTATATAGTAGAATATAATCTCAATAGATGTGCAAAAAAAGGTTTTGGCTAACATAAATGTACATAATCTTAAATACAAATGAAATAGTATATATTTAGTACCAGTCAGTATACTAATAATATAGCAATATACCTGTAATAGTCATTTATCTCTAATATCTACTTATTAATTCACACATATTTAAAATCCCATTTAAAGCTTAAATGATATTCTAATTTTGAACATTCCTTTTCTTACTCATATAGTTTATAAAGCAGAGCCATGTTTTTTGTTACCTAAGTCAGTTTTTCAGAGTTCATCACCTTCATTCCCATCTTAGAGAGAGGGATTTTTTTTTACTATTTATTTTTTATTGCCATATAGTTGATTTATAGTGTTGTGTCAATTTCTGCTGTACAGCAAAATGACTTGGCTATACACATATATATCATACATTTTTAAAAGTATTCTTTTCCATTATGGTTTATCACAGTAAATTGAATAGACTTCCTTGAGCTATGTAGTAGGACCTTGCTGTGTATCCATTCTGTGTATAACACTTTGCATCTACCAACCCCAAGCTCCCCGTCCCTCTCTCTCCCCCTCCCCTTTATCAGCCGCAAGTCTGTTCTCCATATCTATGAATCTGTTTTTGTTTTGTAGGTAGGTTCATTTGTGCCATATTTTAGATTCCACATATAAGTGATATCATACAGTATTTGTCTTTCTCTTTTTGAATGACTTCACTTACTGTGATTATCTCTCGTTACCTCTATATTGCTTCAAATGGCATTATTTCTTTTTTATGGCTGAGTAGTATTCCATTGTATATATGTGAACAAAATGTTCAGCCACTTGGTCATGTCCAGCTCTTTGTGACCGTGTGGACTGCAGCATGCCAGGCTTCCCTGTCCTTTACCATCTTCTAGAGTATGCTTACAGAGAAGGCAATGGCACCCCACTCCAGTACTCTTGCCTGGAAAATCCCATGGATGGAGAAGCCTGGTAGGCTGCAGTCCATGGGGTCGCTGAGGGTCGGACACAACTGAGCGACTTCACTTTGACTTTTCACTTTCATGTATTGGAGAAGGAAATGGCAATTCACTCCAGTGTTCTTGCCTGGAGAATCCCACGGACGGGGGAGCCTGGTGTGCTGCCGTCTATAGGGTTGCACAGAGTCGGACGTGACTGAAGCGACTTAGCAGCAGCCGCAGCAGAGTATGCTTAAACTCATTGAGTCCGTGATGCCATCCAGCATCTTGACCTCTGTTGTCCCCTTCTCCTCCTGCTTTCAGTCTTTCCCAGCCAGCATCAGGGCCTTTTCTAATGAATTGGCTCTTTGCATCATGTGGCCAAAGTATTGGAGCTTCAACATCAGTCCTTCTGATGAATATTCAGGATTGATTTCCTTTAGGATTGACTGGGTTGATCTTGCAGTCCAAGGGATTCTCAAGAGTCCTCTGCAACACCACAGTTCAAAAGCATCAATTCTTTGGCACTCAGCCTTCTTTATGGTCAGTTCTGACATCCATACATGACAACTGGAAAAACCATAGATTTGACTAGACAGACCTTTGTCGGCAAAATAATGTCTCTGCTTTTTAATACGTTGTCTAGATGTGTCATAGCTTTTCTTTCAAGGAGCAAGCATCTTTTGATTTCATGGTTGCAGTCACCATCTGCAGTGATTTTGGAGCCCCCCAAAATAAAGTCTCTCACTGTTTCCATTGTTTCCCCATCTATTTGCCACGAAGTGATGGGACCCGATGCTATGATCTTAGTTTTTTGAATGTGGAATTTTAAACTAGCTTTTTTACTCTTCTGTTTCACCTTCATCAAGAGGCTCTTTAGTTCTTCTTCACTTTCTGCCATAACGGTGGTGTCATCTGCATATCTGAGGATATTGATTTTTCTCCGGGCAGTCTTGATTCTAGGTCGTGCTTTATCCAGCCCAGCATTTCACATGATGTACTCTGCATATAACTTAAGCAGGGTGACAATATATAGCCTTGATGTACTCCTTTCCCTATGAGGGTGCAGGTATCTTTTTGAATTATAGTTATATCCGGGTATTCCCAGAGGTAGGGTGCTGGATCATGTATTGGCAAGTCTATTTTTGGTTTTCTGAGGAACTACCATACTGTTTTCCCCATATTGACTTTGCGAGTTTACATTCTCACAACAGTGTAGGAGGGCTTCCTTTTCTCCACACTCTCCATTGTTTTATTTGTCAACCTTTTGATGATGGCCATTCTGACCAGTGGGCTGGATATTTCACCCGGTGTCCAGCTAGCTATGCGGCCCATGTGCTGTGGATGGCCCCCATGGTGTCGCTGGGTGCATACCACTGGGCTTCGAGGCCTGAGACTTGGCACAGGTGGGGCACCATGGGCCCGTGCCAGCCAGCTTCCACCATCCTTGCAGCTTCCTCTTGGTTCTCCGCTTTCTCCCTTTCTGACCCTGGCAGGGCTTTTGGCTACAAACAACAAAAATTCCTGTAGCTAGTTTAAGTAGAAGGGGATGAATTAAAGGATGTTAGTTAGGTAGAATCCATCCCAGGGATGGGAGAGCCTGGTGGGCTGCCGTCTGTGGGACTGCAGAGAGTCAGACACGACTGAAGCGACTTAGCAGCAGCAGCAGCAGCAGCAGTAGTTAGGTGGTTCACAGAATTTCTAGGAGGGACCAGGTGTCAAGCTTGGATGTTGTGGAACCAGGAAGAGAGCCAGACCACATGGCAGGACTGTTCTAGCAGGAAGAGCACGGCTCCCTGCTTGGGCCCAGGGCTCCAGCACCATGCTGTCTTCTCCAGCTCTCCCTACCAGGCTGGGTTGCAATAGGTGAGCCCTGCCCACTTCTGCCTCCAGGTCCAGTTGGTGAGAATGAGTTCTCGTACCTGCACTCTGGCTGCAGGGGATTCTGAGAAATATGGTTTTNCTCTCCTTACCAGGCTGGGTTGCAATAGGTGAGCCCTGCCCACTTCTGCCTCCAGGTCCAGTTGGTGAGAATGAGTTCTCGTACCTGCACTCTGGCTGCAGGGGATTCTGAGAAATATGGTTTTTCCAATTTTCTGCTCAGTGGGGATTGGTGAGCCAGTTTCCATGTCTGCCACACATGAACCCCTCCTTTTCCTAAGCTCCAGTCTTGACTGCACTCTACCAGGACCAGATCAGGAGCATCTGTCCTTAGTACCTGGAGCCTCCGTGGGTACAGAGCAACACTTCTTTGCTCCCTGAGTGCTGGGTCCTGCTTGCCTCGCTCCTTCTTCAGCTATAGCTGGTACAGCCAACAGTGAGTTGGGTAAACTATTCAACTCCACCATCCAGCACAGCTGTATTTTCCCAAGTTATGTTTTCATACCAGAAGCCTTTNTAACATAAATGTACATAATCTTAAATACAAATGAAATAGTATATATTTAGTACCAGTCAGTATACTAATAATATAGCAATATACCTGTAATAGTCATTTATCTCTAATATCTACTTATTAATTCACACATATTTAAAATCCCATTTAAAGCTTAAATGATATTCTAATTTTGAACATTCCTTTTCTTACTCATATAGTTTATAAAGCAGAGCCATGTTTTTTGTTACCTAAGTCAGTTTTTCAGAGTTCATCACCTTCATTCCCATCTTAGAGAGAGGGATTTTTTTTTTACTATTTATTTTTTATTGCCATATAGTTGATTTATAGTGTTGTGTCAATTTCTGCTGTACAGCAAAATGACTTGGCTATACACATATATATCATACATTTTTAAAAGTATTCTTTTCCATTATGGTTTATCACAGTAAATTGAATAGACTTCCTTGAGCTATGTAGTAGGACCTTGCTGTGTATCCATTCTGTGTATAACACTTTGCATCTACCAACCCCAAGCTCCCCGTCCCTCTCTCTCCCCCTCCCCTTTATCAGCCGCAAGTCTGTTCTCCATATCTATGAATCTGTTTTTGTTTTGTAGGTAGGTTCATTTGTGCCATATTTTAGATTCCACATATAAGTGATATCATACAGTATTTGTCTTTCTCTTTTTGAATGACTTCACTTACTGTGATTATCTCTCGTTACCTCTATATTGCTTCAAATGGCATTATTTCTTTTTTATGGCTGAGTAGTATTCCATTGTATATATGTGAACAAAATGTTCAGCCACTTGGTCATGTCCAGCTCTTTGTGACCGTGTGGACTGCAGCATGCCAGGCTTCCCTGTCCTTTACCATCTTCTAGAGTATGCTTACAGAGAAGGCAATGGCACCCCACTCCAGTACTCTTGCCTGGAAAATCCCATGGATGGAGAAGCCTGGTAGGCTGCAGTCCATGGGGTCGCTGAGGGTCGGACACAACTGAGCGACTTCACTTTGACTTTTCACTTTCATGTATTGGAGAAGGAAATGGCAATTCACTCCAGTGTTCTTGCCTGGAGAATCCCACGGACGGGGGAGCCTGGTGTGCTGCCGTCTATAGGGTTGCACAGAGTCGGACGTGACTGAAGCGACTTAGCAGCAGCCGCAGCAGAGTATGCTTAAACTCATTGAGTCCGTGATGCCATCCAGCATCTTGACCTCTGTTGTCCCCTTCTCCTCCTGCTTTCAGTCTTTCCCAGCCAGCATCAGGGCCTTTTCTAATGAATTGGCTCTTTGCATCATGTGGCCAAAGTATTGGAGCTTCAACATCAGTCCTTCTGATGAATATTCAGGATTGATTTCCTTTAGGATTGACTGGGTTGATCTTGCAGTCCAAGGGATTCTCAAGAGTCCTCTGCAACACCACAGTTCAAAAGCATCAATTCTTTGGCACTCAGCCTTCTTTATGGTCAGCTCTGACATCCATACATGACAACTGGAAAAACCATAGATTTGACTAGACAGACCTTTGTCGGCAAAATAATGTCTCTGCTTTTTAATACGTTGTCTAGATGTGTCATAGCTTTTCTTTCAAGGAGCAAGCATCTTTTGATTTCATGGTTGCAGTCACCATCTGCAGTGATTTTGGAGCCCCCCAAAATAAAGTCTCTCACTGTTTCCATTGTTTCCCCATCTATTTGCCACGAAGTGATGGGACCCGATGCTATGATCTTAGTTTTTTGAATGTGGAATTTTAAACTAGCTTTTTTACTCTTCTGTTTCACCTTCATCAAGAGGCTCTTTAGTTCTTCTTCACTTTCTGCCATAAGGGTGGTGTCATCTGCATATCTGAGGATATTGATTTTTCTCCGGGCAGTCTTGATTCTAGGTCGTGCTTTATCCAGCCCAGCATTTCACATGATGTACTCTGCATATAACTTAAGCAGGGTGACAATATACAGCCTTGATGTACTCCTTTCCCTATGGGGGTGCAGGTATCTTTTTGAATTATAGTTATATCCGGGTATTCCCAGAGGTAGGGTGCTGGATCATGTATTGGCAAGTCTATTTTTGGTTTTCTGAGGAACTACCATACTGTTTTCCCCATATTGACTTTGCGAGTTTACATTCTCACAACAGTGTAGGAGGGCTTCCTTTTCTCCACACACTCCATTGTTTTATTTGTCAACCTTTTGATGATGGCCATTCTGACCAGTGGGCTGGATATTTCACCCGGTGTCCAGCCAGCTATGCGGCCCATGTGCTGTGGATGGCCCCCATGGTGTCGCTGGGTGCATACCACTGGGCTTCGAGGCCTGAGACTTGGCACAGGTGGGGCACCATGGGCCCGTGCCAGCCAGCTTCCACCATCCTTGCAGCTTCCTCTCGGTTCTCCGCTTTCTCCCTTTCTGACCCTGGCAGGGCTTTTGGCTACAAACAACAAAAATTCCTGTAGCTAGTTTAAGTAGAAGGGGATGAATTAAAGGATGTTAGTTAGGTAGAATCCATCCCAGGGATGGGAGAGCCTGGTGGGCTGCCGTCTGTGGGACTGCAGAGAGTCAGACACGACTGAAGCGACTTAGCAGCAGCAGCAGCAGTAGTAGTAGTTAGGTGGTTCACAGAATTTCTAGGAGGGACCAAGTGTCAAGCTTGGATGTTGTGGAACCAGGAAGAGAGCCAGACCATATGGCAGGACTGTTCTAGCAGGAAGAGCACGGCTCCCTGCTTGGGCCCAGGGCTCCAGCACCATGCTGTCTTCTCCAGCTCTCCTTACCAGGCTGGGTTGCAATAGGTGAGCCCTGCCCACTTCTGCCTCCAGGTCCAGTTGGTGAGAATGAGTTCTCGTACCTGCACTCTGGCTGCAGGGGATTCTGAGAAATATGGTTTTTCCAATTTTCTGCTCAGTGGGGATTGGTGAGCCAGTTTCCATGTCTGCCACACATGAACCCCTCCTTTTCCTAAGCTCCAGTCTTGACTGCACGCTACCAGGACCAGATCAGGAGCGTCTGTCCTTAGTACCTGGCGCCTCCGTGGGTACAGAGCAACACTTCTTTGCTCCCTGAGTGCTGGGTCCTGCTTGCCTCGCTCTCCTTCTTCAGCTATAGCTGGTACAGCCAACAGTGAGTTGGGTAAACTATTCAACTCCACCATCCAGCACAGCTGTATTTTCCCAAGTTATGTTTTCATAGCAGAAGCCTTTCCTCGGGTGTCGGGTGTGCTAGGTGGAGACGGCACGGAGGGTGGGCTAGTGAAGGGGTGCTTCTGCGCCCAGAGGCCCTCTCTTCAGCCAGGGCTCTCGTCTTTGGGTCCCACTGTGATGACGGAAGGAACAAGTGAGAGAAGTGTCAGCATCTTTCTTGGGTCAAGAACCCTGTTCCTTGGAGCCATATCACTTTTATTTAGTGTCTTGGCAAGCAGAAAGTATCTGTTATGCTATGGTGAAGTCAGCCTCCTGTGTCCCCAGTCACGTCTCCCATTTTATTGATTACTTTAAACTATCTTTGTTAATTTTTTTGTACAAGGGCTATCACCTAGCTGGAGATCATAGACCCACATATGCCTTGGGAAAACATCTTAGTGTGTGCACAAGCAGTATTCTAAACTTGCACGATCTGATGTTCCAAGGTCCACACTGTTTTTCCTTAGCTTAGCAGGGCATGACAACCCCAACCGATCAACCCGATGTACTTTTATTTATTTGAGTTATGCTCTATTGCTATATTTTGCTTTTATTCTTTTCCCATGGTGATTTTCTCTTGGCTAAGCCAGAGCAACAGGTGGCTGGCTGACTCTTAACCCCTGCAGTCCAGTGATTAAGACTTCACCTTCCAGTGCAGGGAGTACGGGTTCGATCCCTGGTTGGAGAGTGAAGCTCCCACCCCGTGCCTTGCAGCCAAACAACCCAAACACAAAAAACAGAAGCAGTATTGTAATAAATTCAATGAAGAGTTTAAAAAGGGGCCACATCAAAAAAAAATTTTTTTTAATCAAATTAGAATCACTAATGACAAAAATTCACTGATTCCCAGTGATTGACACTAAAAATTCTGTTCCTAACACAGGAATCCTATTTGGGGGGCATGTGTGTGTTTCTTTGAATTTTATTTATTTCTAATCAAGAATTCTTTTCCCTGTGATTTATTCACTTAACTTTCATTTTTAACATATAGCAGTGTTGATTATATTAGTCATCTTGTACATTATACCCCTGCTGCTAAGTCACTTCGGTTGTGTCCGACTCTGTGTGACCCCATAGACGGCAGCCTACCAGCCTCCCCCGTCCCTGGGATTCTCCAGGCAAGAACACTGGAGTGGGTTGCCATGTCCTTCTCCAGTGCAGGAAAGTGAAAAGTGAAAGTGAAGTCACTCAGTAGTATCCGATTCTTAGCGACCCCATGGACTGCAGCCTACCAGGCTCCTCGGTCCATGGGATTTTCCAGGCAGGAGTACTGGAGTGGGGTGCCATTGCCTTCTCCAACATTACACCTCTAGTACTTATCNTGAAGTCACTCAGTAGTATCCGACTCTTAGCGACCCCATGGACTGCAGCCTACCAGGCTCCTCGGTCCATGGGATTTTCCAGGCAGGAGTACTGGAGTGGGGTGCCATTGCCTTCTCCAACATTACACCTCTAGTACTTATCTATCTTATAGATAGAAGTTTGTACCTTTTTACCACCTTCATCCGGTTCGCCTTCCACCTACTCCCCACTTCTGATAACCGCAAATCTCTTCTCTTTCTCCATGAGTTTGTTTGCTTGAAAAATAATTAACCCACAACACTGTGTTAGTTCCTGGTACACCACATAGTGATTTGATCTTTTAAAAATGATCACCATTGTTGTGTTGTTGTTCAGTCGCTTTGCAACTGTGTGGACTGCACACAGCAGATTTTCCTGTCCTTCACTATATCCCGGAGTTTGCTCAGATTCACGTCCATTGAGTCAATGATGCCATCCAACCATCTCATCCTCTGTCGTCCCCTTCTTCTCCTGCCTTCAGTCTTCCCCAGCATCAGGGTCTTTTCCAGAGAGTTGGCTCTTCACATCAGGTGGCCAGAGTATTGGAGCTTCAGCTTCATCAGTCCTTCCAATGAATTATTTAGGGTCGATCTCCTTTAGGATCAACTATTTGATCTCATCTTGAAAAGGAAGACTTTATAAGTGGATGCTATGTGTCTCAGGGGAAACTGAAGGTTTTGGAGGATGGAGCTCAATGTGAGTGTAGCTCGATGGCATCTGGTGCCCTGGCTAACCCCATTTCCTTCGAGGAAGAAACTGAGGCAGTAAATCAGAGGTTGGTTTGGTTCCAGCTGGAAGCTCAGTTGACATCAAGCCCTGCACTGTGTACAGTGCCCCTTCTTGACATAGAAAGCTGGTGAAGCAAACCCGAATCCAGTCTAGCAGCCTCAGTAATTCTGACAAGTGCTCGTAAGGGAGGTGGGGGCAGCATGAAATATTTACAGGGAGCCTGGTGGGGATTAGCATATACAGAGGTTGAGTTGAGCAGAATGTAGGGCACACAGAAAGCCTTGAGTGGTGAAAATGTGCTTGATTGTTGGGAGAGAGGCAAAGTTTTTTGAAAAGTGCTGGGGGGGCCTTTGCTGGATACCTTTACTTTCTCGACAAAGTAAGTTGGATATTTCCAGAACTGTGCAGAGATGCAAAGGAATATTGGGAAGAGATGGCACCTACCCGCCTATTGCTTACACTCTAGTTGGAAGATTTTCTCTTGGTGATTTTATTTATTTTTATTTGGGGCTGTGCTGGGTCTTCGCTGCTGCTCAGGCTTGCTCTAGTTGCAGCAAATGGGGGCTGCTCTTGAGCTGCAGAGCACGGGCTTCTCATTGTGGCGGCTTCTCTTGTTGCAGGGC
This sequence comes from Raphicerus campestris, assembly GCA_006410735.1. NCBI lineage: Eukaryota > Metazoa > Chordata > Mammalia > Artiodactyla > Bovidae > Raphicerus > Raphicerus campestris. The sequence continues at coordinate 202,290 of SJYW01056857.1, read as the reverse complement.
ACGTGGGCTCAGTAGTTCTGGTGCACGGGCCTTGTTGTTCCACAGCACATGGCATCTTCTCAGACCAGGGATCAAACCCACGTCCCTTGAATGGGCAGGCAGATCCTCCACCATGGAGCTACCAGGGAAGCCCCTGGAAAAATTTCTTTCCCTTTGAAATTGCCAGATTTTCTTAGATTGCAGCTGTCGAGTTCATGCCATGAGAAAGGATAACCATGAGCCTACGCTACTGGGCCCTTTCTAGACCAGCTTCAGCCTCATGTCTCCTTAGATTTTGCTTGTTGCTTGCCCCCCACCTAGTTAGCCAGGTCACCAGCCACAGAGCTGTGTCAGCTGGTGTTCCCCGCAGAGGCAGGCAACCCTGAGGCTGGGGATCTCCTCTGTTCCTTGCTGCTCATACTCTGGGCTCTCAGCCAAGTGAACCATCATCCTCTGAGTCTTGTATTCAGACATTTCAGCCTAAAGGCAGGCGAACTTACCCAACTCTTTCCCCAAGAGACTGGCATTGCTGGGTTTGACAGAAACACCCTGAAGGCTTATGAGCACATCATTTGATCCCTCTACAGGCCAGAGTGTCACAGACTGGCAGCGGAGGATGTGAGAGTTCTGATCTGTCTGTGTACTGGGGTATCTATGTATGTGTGCGTGCTGGGGGTTGTGTGTGTTAACCGATTTTTCATTTTTCTTTGTTTCAACACTCATCTCCAGTAGAAACAAATATTATTCTGAGACATGGTTTTGAAAAAAACAGATCAAAGGACCAGCAGTATGCAGACAGGTTCAGAAACACTTGGCCTTCTCTGAGCACGATCCTGTTTTCCACTCAATCAGCAGAGAAATTTTCCTTTTTATAGCACACCTTTGAACCAGGGCTTTGTTCAGTAATCCTTTATTCAGAGCCTCTTGTTTTGAGGAAGAGTTGATTGGGGGTTGGTCCTAGTGGCTCAGCCAGTAAAGAATCTGCCTGCAATGCAGGAGACCTGGGGATCCCTGGGTCAGGAAGATGCCCTGGATGGAGGGCATGGCAACCCACTCCAGTATTCTTGCCTGGAGAATCTCATGGACAGAGGAGCCTGGCGGGCTACAGTCCATGGGGTCGCAAGAGTCGGACATGACTTAGCGGCTAAACCACCACGTGGCGGGGGCTGGAGACATCTCCACGTGCACATGTTGAGGGGCTTGTAGGGAGAAGGTATGGACCACGATATGCTCCTGTTTGCAAAAGTGCTCATGACATCTAAAGAGTTATCCTTGGAAGGAAAACAACTGTTTGGGTTTTTGGAGGCTGGGTTTTTTTCCCTATGTGTTTTCCCGGACATTTTCTGCGTGTATGTGCAAAGTAAAAAACCTTCATAATCAGTCCATTCTGGACCTTGGTGTCTGTGTTGGCAGCTGTGGCTGCCCTGCCTGTAGTGGGCACATCTCCCTGGCGTCAAATTCAGAGACTGTTGGCTGGACCCAGGGGTTGGCCTCTCCACCCCGTTGCAGTTGTGTAGGATGGGAGGGCGCCTCTCTCTGCCCTCAGTCAAGTGCAGAGGCCTAATTTCAACTCCCATCGGTTCCTGATTGCCTTTGAGCAAGAGATGAACAAACACACCTGGGCCACCTTTGTGTTGCTTCACACCCCGGGCACTGGCTGTCCCAGCCCAGCAAGTGAGCCCTGTGAGCTAAGTGTGGGTTCCTGCGCCTCTGACACCTTCCCCCATTCTCATTCAGGTGCATCTGTTTTTGGAACGAGCTTGTCCTGATTTGAGTGTGACGTTTTTGCAAGGCTGTGACCAGCACGTGTTCAGCTGTTTTCTTCAAGGATCCCCAGGTGTTCGTTGATGCCAGTTCTTTGGAGGCTTTGTCATCTGCAGAGTGCTGCAGGTGCAGAAACCACCCACCCAGCTGTCCTTGGGTGAGAAGATTTTGTTTGGCTGGAGATGCAACTCAGTGTCTGGATGCCTGGAGAAGGGCAGGAGGCCCGGGAGGGAAGGGGCGGTTTAGCTGAGTGTGAAATAGGATAGAGGTGTGTGCCTCCAATCAACATCAGTCAGTGTTTATGAAGGGTCCTTGTGCAGTGGCACCCCACTCCAGTACTCTCGCCTGGAAAATCCCATGGATGGAGGAGCCTGGTAGGCGGAAGTCCATGGGGTCGCTAAGAGTCTGACGCGACTGAGTGACTTCACTTTCACTTTTCACTTTCATGCATTGGAGAAGGAAATGACAACCCACTCCAGTGTTCTTGCCTGGAGAATCCCATGGACGGAGGAGACTGGTAGGCTGCAGTCCCTGGGGTCGCTAAGAGTCGGACACGACTGAAGTGACTTAGCAGTAGCTTGTGCTGATGGTCACAATGGGAGGTCCACTTTGTGCAGAACTCTATAAACTCAACAGCAATGTTTGCCACGGGAAAGATCGAAGTAAAAGCTTGGCAAAGACAGGCACTACCCCATGGCTGAGGGTGGGGACACAGCCCCCTGCTGGGAAGGATAAAAAAACAAACGGATTCTGGATGGAAGATGGGGTCAGCCAGCAGAGGGGCTCAATGGCCATTAGTCAGGAGTTTGCACTGGACCCAGAGAAACGGGGAGTCATAGGATTAGAACGTTTCTGTCATTTGACACCTGCCAGGTACATTCTATTGTAAACCAATGGCCAAAGAGAACCAGGAAGGAAATCAAGAATAGGATCACTCTGGGCCTTCCCTGGAGTCCAGAGGTTGGGACTCCATGCTTGCGCTGCAGGGGCGTGGGTTCAGTGGCTGATTGGGGAGTTAGGAACTAATGCGTGCTGAGTGGTGCAGCCAAAAAAAATATTGAGATCCCTTTCTACTGGAGGATTTATGGAGAGAAAAGAGAAGTTCTGAAAGGAATTTCTGGGAGCTCAGAGTGGAGGTGCCCATGAGGCTGCAGGGAGAGGTTTGGAGCTGGGTAACTGGTTACCGGCATATTCAGCGGCCAGTGTCACTTCTCTAGGTGGAAGCAGCTAGGGTTAGGACACGGAACTTCTGGAACTGAAAAGTTAAGTCATAGAGTCATCTGGAAACCATTCATGGTCATCGTTCTGGATATTTCAGAAGTCTCCCCAAGAACTGTGATAGTAAGCCCTGGAAAGATGGAAAGGTGCTCCCCTGGGGTTCTCGAGTCTCTCAGACATAACCTGTCATTTTGAACAGCATGCCTAACAGCGCTGCTTCAGGCTTCTCCTTTGATTTCTGGGGTCGCCTTGGTCTTTACATTTGTTTTTTCTTCCACTTCTTCATCAGTAAAAAAACAGATTAAGACCTGGCTCATCCTTAACCTGACAGGAAATAATTTGGAAAATAAAACAGATGAAGCCCTTGGTGCTCCTGAGAAGCAAAGTATAGTTCCCTCCTGAGGGGGAGCCCTGATCTCATTGGTGACATGAGGCGTTACCCAGAGAATGCCCAGGATGGTTTTCAATAGAATTCCGTGTCGGTGTTTCTGTGTGGCTTTTTAAGGGAAACCTTGGGCAGCGTGTGGCTCCCTCTTTCCTCCTCTTATCACGTCAGCAGTGGCCTGATTGGAGCTGGCAGCCCCTCTGGGGATGCACAGCTCTGACTTCTGGGTCTTTTGACACCGCCCTTCCCTGAGCACTCTGCTTTCCTTCCCGGAGTCCCCTTTGTCACTTTCAATTAAGCCAGGAACTTGTGGAATGAGGACAAGCCATGTATAATTTGGTTAGTGATCTAAATAAGCCAGAACAGCAGAGAGGAAACGTAAATATGAAGAAATAGGAGTGGAGTGAATAGGTTTTATACAAGCTTTACTATAACCACAGTTTCTTGAAGGCTGGGTGATCTAAAACGTTACCATCTCTCTCTTTAAGCATGAGTTTGAGCAAATTCCAGGAGATGGTGAAGGACAGCGAAGCCTGGCATGCTACAGTTCACTGGGTCGCAAAGAGTTGGACACCCCTTAGCAGCTGAATAACAACAAAGAGCCTGGTGCCTGAGAGGAAAGAACAATGAATTTGTAAATAGACAGACCTGATTTAGGTGGAAATTTGAATCCTCACTCTCCCCCAGTCAGTGATTTAGGGAAGTTCCTTAAACTCGTGCATATTCCATTCTGTACTCTGGGCTGTCAACCTGCTGTTAAGCATCTAGCTCTCTGTTGTTGTTGCCCTTGTTGTTCAATGGCTCAGTCACATCTGACTCTTGAGACCCCATGGACTGCAGCACACCAGGCTTCCCTGTCCTCCTCCCAGAGTTTGCTCAAACTCATCTCCACTGAGTCACTGATGCCATCCAACCATCTTGTCCTCTGCCGTCCCTTTCTCCTACTTCCTTCAGTCTTTCCCAGCTTCAGGGTCTTTTCTAATGATTTGGCTCTTGCATCAGGTGGTCAAAGTACTGTGCTTCAGTATCAGTCCTTCCAGTGAATATTCAGGGTTGGTTTCCTTTAGGATTGACTGGTTTGATCTCTTTTCAATCCAAGGGATTCTCAAGAGTCTTCTGCAACACCACAGTTCAAAAGCATCAGTTCTCTGGTGTTCAGTCTTATTTATGGTCAATTCTCATATCCATCCATGACTACTGGAAAAACCATAGCTTTGACTAGACAGACCTTTGTCAGAAAAGTAATATCTCTGCTTTTTAATATGTTGTCTAGGTTTGTTACAGCTTTTCTTCCAAGGAGCAAGTGTCTTTTAACTTCATGGCTGCAGTCACCATCCACAGTGATTTTGGAGCCCAAGAAAATAAAGTCTGTCACTGTTTCCAAAGTTTCCCCATCTATTTGCCATGAAGTGATGGGACCAGCTGCCATGATCATCATTTTTTGAATGTTGAGTTTTAAGCCAACTTTTTCACTTTCCTCTTTCACTTTCATCAAGAGGCTCTTTAGTTCCTCTTAGCTTTCTTTTATAAGGGTGGTGTCATCTGCATATCTGAGGTTATTGATATTTCTTCTGGCATTCTTGATTCCAGGTTGTGCTTCTTCCAGTCCAGGATTTCACATGATATACTCTGCATATAAGTTAAATAAGCAGGGTGACAATATACAGCCTTGATGTACTCCTTTCCCAATTTGGAGCAAGTCCATTCCATGTCTGGTTCTAACTGTTATTTCTTGACCTGCATACAGGTTTCTCAAGAGTCAGGTCAGGTGGTGTGGTATTCTTATCTCTTGAAGAATTTTTCAGTTTGTTGTGATCCGTACAGTCAAAGGTGTCAGCATAGTCAGTGAAGCTGGAGTAGATGTTTTCCTAGAATTCTCTAGCTTTTTCTACGCTCCAACGGATGTTGGCAATTTGATCTCTGGTTCCTCTGCCTTTTCTAAATCCAACTGGAACATCTGGAAGTTCTCAGTTCACGTACTGTTGAAGCCTAGCTTGAAGGATTTTTAAGCATTACTTTGCTAGCATGTGAAATGAATGCAGTTGTGTTATAGTTTGAACATCCTTTGCCATTACCCTTCTTTAGCGTTGGAATGAAAGCTGACATTTTCCAGTCCTGTGGTCACTGCTGAGTTTTCCAAGTTTGCTGGCATATTGAGTGCAACACTTTTACAGCATCATCTTTTAAGATTGGAAATAGCTCAACTGGAATTCCATCATCTCCACTAGCTTTTTCGTAGTGATGCTTCCTAAGGCCTTAACTGTCGACTCTAGGTGAGTGATCACACTACCATGGTTATCCGGGTCATTAAGATCTTTTTTGTATAGTTCTTCTGTGTATTCTTGCCACCTCTTCTTAATATCTTCTAGTTCTGTTAGGTCCATACCATTTCTGTCCTTTATTGTGCCTATCTTTGCATGAAATGTTCCCTTGATATCTCTTAATTTTCTTGAAGAGATCTCTAGTCTTTCCCATTCTATTGTTTTCCTCTATTTCTTTGCATGGGTCTCTGTCGATGGCATTCTGAAATCAGTGCTAACTGCATAAACAATTGTAGCTAAAATAATATTTTATGCTTTTGAACTGACTTGGTATCTTTTGGAGTCTGGTATTATCCTTGCTACTTAGATTATGAAAGTGTGAGTCACTCAGTTTGTGTCTGACTCTTTGTGACCCTATGGGCTGTAGCATGCCAGGCTCCTCTGTCCATGGGATTTTCCAGGCAAGAATACTGGCATGGAGGGGATCTTTCTGACCCAGGGATCAAACCTGGGACTCCCACGTTGCAGGCACGTTCTTTACCATCTGAGCCACCAGAGAAACCCTAGATTATGAAGGCCTATGCAAACTTTTTTCATAGGTCTTACAATTAAATTTCAGTTGGTCAGTACTAGGAGGCCCACACATTCCTAGTGGAGCAAATACAAACTAAAGAGACTTTACCCCAGGCCACTCTCCACAAAGGTACTAGAAGTTACAGGCTTTGGCTGCTGTTCTGATTGCCAGAATTTGCATTGTTATAGGTTTGCAAGGCACATTCTTGTGTCTTTTGTTTTTAAACTCTTTTAGATAAGTTTGAGACCTGGAAGTCACCATTGCTTGATTCCCATGGGAAATCTCCTCCAATTATTTAGAGAAATTCTTCTTGTGGGGGGAAACAAACAAGTGATTGTTTGCAGGCTCATAGAAAGAAATTTCCATACGTGACCCAGCTTCCTCACCAGCGCTCTGAAAGCTGAGGTTGGGGAAGTCAAGTTCCTACTGCCACAGAACCAGACGTGATTCTAAGAGAAGAGTCTTCCTGGTAAAGATGAGAAATACTTTCAAAATACAGCTGAGCCCAAACATGTCATTGAGCAGTTAGTGGGTTTTGATAGATTTCTTCCTCCAAGCCTTTCACTCCACCCTTCCCCACTTGAGTAGGAAAATTAATAATTTTTCATCCTAACGTAGACTTGGTAAGCTTAGGGGACTGTGTATTTTTGGGAAGAGGAATTATTTTGAGATCTGGAAATAACAGAAGGGTGCAGTAAACCTTTAGAACTCTGAGCACTGTGGGGAATTTGGGGAATTCCATTGCCACTGTTAAGCTTACAAGCTTAGAGAAGAAAAGACAGACAGGGAGGGAAGGAGTTGGCTGTCACAGAAACTACTTCAAAAAAAAAACAGATTTCCCGCTCATGCAGGTTACACCAGCCCTTCTGAAANCCATTGCCACTGTTAAGCTTACAAGCTTAGAGAAGAAAAGACAGACAGGGAGGGAAGGAGTTGGCTGTCACAGAAACTACTTCAAAAAAAAAACAGATTTCCCGCTCATGCAGGTTACACCAGCCCTTCTGAAATGCACTTGCAGGCTGGTCGCAGGTGTGGGGCGTGCACTGGGTGTACACTCTGTTCAAGTGATCGAAGAAGCATAGCTCAGCGGCTTCCCTTGACTGCTTAGCACCTTGGCAAGATGCTAAGCTTATTTTCCAGATGTTGGGAACTATCCAGAACTCAGCCTCCTGCTTCTGAGCCTTCTAGAATGTGTATACACTCCTGCAGTCTTTGTGCATTTAGGATGTACCTCGCTCGGCAGTCATTATGGAGTATTTAACCATCTATGACACAGGCTTTCCTGGTGGCTCAGTGGTGAAGAATCCGCCTGTCAATGCAGGAGACATGGATTTGATCCCTGGGTCAGGAAGAGCCTCTGGAGAAGGAAATGACAACCCACTCTGGTACTCTTGCCTGGGAAATCCTATGAACAGAGGAGTCTGGTGGGCTACAGTCTATGGAGTCACAGAAGAGTCTGATACAACAATGCGACTAAACAACAATCCATCCACCCCGCCTTCAGTTTCTGAGAACCAAATGAGTGGCTACTTCGACTACTGGACAATAGCAGTGTAGTCAAAATAAAATATCAAGAGTGGGAGATTCCAGGCCCACCATATTTGTTTCCTCGTGTAGAGTCCTAATGGAGTTGTGACTGTTGACTTTGTCATGGGCTCCAAGCTGGTGTGGGCAGCAATGTGATCCTGAACCCGGCTGGCAACAGTCCATTCCAAGCGGGTCTGTTTAACCAGCCTGGCATCTGGCATGCTGTGTTCCCTGTGATGGTGCCAGGTTAGGTGGGTTGGGCTGGAACACGATTGCCTCCAGGTGTAGCAAGCACGAGGAATAGCCCACTTTCTTCTCCTCTGTGAAAGGAGGAGTGTGAAATGGTGGGAAAAACATCAAAACCAAGAAAAGTAGCGTTTACTTAAGACCCACAACCTCAGGAAAGTTTGTCCTGCTTGTCCCAGCCCATGATGACTCCTCCCTTGGAACTCCTGATCCTGATTACCTTTATCCATCATTTCCCATTTAGCATGCTTGCTTACCTCAATGGGAACCTTTTCATGTAGACAGAGTCTCTTTTGCCCCAAATGAGGAGGCCCTTTATTCATTTGTTTTCTCTGTTTACTTATATTTGACCGCGCTGGGTCTTTGTTGCTGTGCTCGGGCTTTTCTCATTGTGGTGCGTGGGGGCTACTCTAGTAGTACACGGGCTTCTTACTGTGGTGGCTTCTCTNTCCCTGTGCAGTGAGTCAGGCCCGATCAGTGACCCTGGATGCTAGATTTTCCCTGTTTTTTTAATCTTCTTTCTGAAGAAGCAGTGGTCGTGGTTTAGTTGCTTAGTTGTGTCTGACTCTTGTGACTCCATGGACTGTAGCCCAACCGGCTCTTCTGTCCATGGGATTTTACAGGCAAGAATACTGGAGTGAGTTGCCATTTCCTTCTCCAGAAGAAGCAATACAGCTCTCTTTTACATGCACCAGAAGAACTCTGCCCTTAGAAGGATCCAAAGTAACACCTTTGGTAAAAGAGCTCACCTGCTTGTTTAGATTTTTGGTAGTTTTGCGGTGTGGGACCTATCATGCGGTCTTAATACAAGACACTCTCGGACCGTCTTCTTTGCCTTTCTAGCTTCCACACTGTTTTTCTTCCCAAATTTAAAGATGGAAACCATGTTAAAAATTGACAGAATAGAGCAAGTCTAAGGAAAGGTGACAGTGGCCCTTGGGAATAAGATTGGTGAAAAGCACCCCCCGCCCCCCTGTTTAAGTTAGACTCCTCAATCCAGCAAGTGCAGGATTGAATGGTAGATAGATGGCCTCCTGTTTTATACAATTTGTTATGTCAAGCCTTTCCCTTTTAACAAAAACTTAAACATTCTTACCAGCTGTCTTCCCTCCTCCTACAAAAAAAATACACACACACACACACACACACATACATATATACATACATACATATATATAATAGTCCTGCAAGGAACCATTTAGAATCCTACCCAAAGCAGAACATGAATGGAAGCACCCATGCCAGGAGAAAAAGGGAAGGAATTCACAGGTACCATACTTNATACATACATACATACATACATATATATAATAGTCCTGCAAGGAACCATTTAGAATCCTACCCAAAGCAGAACATGAATGGAAGCACCCATGCCAGGAGAAAAAGGGAAGGAATTCACAGGTACCATACTTGACCTTATAAATGTCATGAATCTCAGGATTTATCATGATGCTCTGGATGGCGCAGCAACCCTTTCGTCTTGCCTTCTGCTCCCGTTTCTGTCCCTTTGGCAAAAGAATCCTATTTTCTCCTGCTGGCCAGTTCTATCAGCAAGAGGAAGGTCTGTCTTCCAAGGAATCCCACCTTAGACTTGCCAAATTCCGTCACCTTCAGCTTGCAACACTTTGCCTGAAGTTCTCAGACGGCTGCCTGTGGGGTAGAGGGTTGACTGTTGGCAGGAAGCTGCNCAGTTCTATCAGCAAGAGGAAGGTCTGTCTTCCAAGGAATCCCACCTTAGACTTGCCAAATTCCGTCACCTTCAGCTTGCAACACTTTGCCTGAAGTTCTCAGACGGCTGCCTGTGGGGTAGAGGGCTGACTGTTGGCAGGAAGCTGCTGGCTTTGAAAAGCATCACAGGTATTTTATTGTAGCAGATGCAAGACAGTTTTGGCAGGGGTGCAATAAAGACCTGGAGAGAAAAACAGAAAATTGCTTCTGAGCATTGCAGGGAAGAAGGTGGCAGAAACGAAGGGTGCAGTTTGGGTTTGTAAAGCCGAGTCTTTTGCACAATCCTTTTTACAGGCTCGAACTTGCTTGACTTCAGTTTCTCTCTCAAGTGAGTCAAAGAATGTTAAAAAGAGAATGGAAACCTGAAACTGAGAAACGGACCCGGGAACATCTCAGTGCATGAGGGTTTTGCTGGGGTCCTGGTGGCCCGGCCAAATTTTGTGTGGTAGAAACCTTGCTGTTTGCACAATGCTGAGGCATTAGGTGCTCTGTGTCTATGGCTAATTAGACATTCTTAATGAGTTTCTTATGGTAATAACAATTTAACAACCTCATCTTAAAAGTGAGTGGAGTCATTTTAAACTCTCACTGGGAGAAACATGAGTCATTTCTGTGGCTTAATTAATTACATTTGTTGTCGTTGGGATTTCAGAATGGAGAGAGGATCTATTATCAGTTTTAATCTTTTTTAACTATGAGTTCATCTGCTCCAGCAGCAGCCTCCAGGTTACTCCCAAACCTAAGCAGTCTCAAAGCTGAGCTGTCGAACCTTTCTAAGCTACATGACAGTGAATAAAANCAGAATGGAGAGAGGATCTATTATCAGTTTTAATCTTTTTTAACTATGAGTTCATCTGCTCCAGCAGCAGCCTCCAGGTTACTCCCAAACCTAAGCAGTCTCAAAGCTGAGCTGTCGAACCTTTCTAAGCTACGTGACAGTGAATAAAACACAGTACTGATTTTTTAAAATCAATTTTATCCTGATATGATTTACAATGATAGACTCTTACTATGCACAGATTGATTCTCTATAATCTGTGAGGTTTCCTCTGCTTCTATACTATTTTCTTTTCTTCCATTACTTATTTTTGATTATGAATCAGGATGGGTGGAAGACCAGATAAGGATGATGCAGCTAACTCATACTGGGACATTCAAAATGCAAGGTTTAGTCATCTTTTTTCAGATGAGCAAACCTGTTGCTTAGTCACTCAGTTGTGCCCACGTCTTTGTGACCCCGTGGAGCCTAGCTCGCCAGGCTCCTCTGTCCGTGGGATTTCCCAGGCAAGAATACTGGAGTAGGTTGCCATTTCCTTTTCCAGGAGATCTTCCTGACTTGGGGATCAAACTCACATCTCCTGCTTGGCAGGCAGATTCTTTACCACCAGGGAAGCCCTGAGCAAAGCTATTAAAGAAAGGCTAAGTATGAGTGACTGTGTGTGTGTGTGTGTGAAGGGTTGCAAGTCAGAGTTAAAACTTAATTCATGGTGATTACATGAACCTGGAAACACAGCTGTTTCTGAGCATAAATCTTTATGTAAGACTGTGTCTCAAATGTGTAGGTCTGTCTTCTCTTTTGTAAGCACTCACACGAGCTATTTTTGTTAGAGATATGCCTCGTGGCAGCTTTTCTGTGAGAGTTCAAACCAAGTGTCAAATGGTCTCCCCAAGGCTGCTGCATGAGGTCCCGTTTTGCTTTCACGGCATTTTGGTTAGCGTTAGGGGAAAATAGCCCATGGAGTGGTGTGGCCGACTTAGATGCACAATTTCGAAATTCAGAGACAAATCGATGTTGGCTTTTTCTGAAAATGGATCTTATTTTGAGAACCACAGTTGACATGGCTGTGGGAAGTGTTGCTTATTCTTGGCAAGAAAACTCCCCTGAAAAGGTGCTCATGATCCAGAAGACACGGAGCTGCCCCGGGCTCCCTGGCAGAGCAGGGGAGATGTTTCAGAACTCAGTATCCGTAACCTATATTAAATCCACATTTGTATGGAAATATCTACGCAGATGAAGAAGGCAGCTTCCTACAAAATGGTATTATTTTAGGGGCTCTGTGTAATGGTATTCACAGTGGAGCCTGGCATGTCTCTTTCAGAAATATTTAGATCCCAACTTAAGGGATTTGATCAGAAGTACTTATTACACATTGAAGTGTTTCACTCTGCGGTGGGAACTTGTGGGGAAGCCAGCTCACAGAAGGCAGAAGGGCAAATGGAGTAGCTATGAGAGAAGGAAGTGATTGACCTGCGTGTGCTCCAGCTAAGATCAGACAAACAGAAACACAGACACGGGGCACATCGCTCTATACTGCTTTTGTGTAAAGTCCTTTCCTCAGTAACCTAGATTCTATGAATAGATTTCAGGGGGAGCAGGGGACAGTAAGCCTGGAAGGGAAGAAAGTTAAATGCTTGTTGTCATTAAACTCTAGTTCAGACGTCTTGTTTTGCTTCAATAAAGGATGCAGACAGTAAAGCACAGTAGTATTTGCAGTCCTCATGTCTTTGTCACCAGTAGAAATGGTACACATTATTTGTGGATGGGTATCTTTTGATATCAAATACTCACTACTACTTTGAAAATCAGTTAATTAGTTAATAGATATCCCTAACCTCTTAATAAAAAAGCACATGAGTTTGATAGTATACTTTTTAAAATATTTAGGCTATTGTATTTCAACATAATTGGTTTTCTTTGTAATCCTAGGTATTTTATGTATTTAAAAATATCATTTTGAGACTTCACCAGACAGAGGCCCATGGTTCAAAAATATTTTTAAAAAAGAAAGGAAGAAAGAAAAGGAAAAAAGCTGTCTTAAAGTAACCATTTGATCTTTATTTAGATCTTCATTTACCAGGAAAAAAATACTAACCCAGGACTGTAGGGTATGTTCTAACCTATAAATCACCTGGGATCTTGATAAAATGCAGATTTTTATGCAGTAGGTCCTGAAATTGAGGAGATGTGGGTTTGAGCCCTGGGTCTTAAAGATCCCCTGGAGAAGGGCATGGCAACCCACTCCAGTAATCTTGCCTGGAGAATCCCATGGACAAAGGTGCCTGGTGGGCTACAGTTCATAGTGTTGGAAAGAGTCAGACACGACTGAAGCAACTGAACGTGCGTGCACGCATGCAGTAGTCTGGGATGGGGCCTGAGATGTCTGCATTTCTCAAACTCAGAGTATGTATGTGTGTGTGCACGCGTGCATGTGCGTGAGCGCATGCATGCTCAGTCATGTCTGACTCTCTGCGACCCAACAGACTGTAGCCTGCCAGGATCCTCTGTCCATGGAATTTTCCAGGCATGAATACTGAAGTGGGTTGCCATTTCCTCCTCCAGGGGATCTTCCCGACCCAGGGAGCAAATCTGTGTCTGTTGCATCTCCTGCTTGGCAGGGGGATTCTTTACCATTGTGCCACCTGGGTGACAAGGCAGAGGCCCCCAGTAATCCAAAGAAAAGCCTGCATTTTCCAAACTCACCTTTAATTATTTCACTCCATCTTAGTCCCAGGCAGTAGCTTAGCTATTGTAACACTTGGCTGTGGGAGGAGATGCCCCAGGAGAGGAAAAGGGCAAACTCAAAGGACAAACTTCAGCTTCCAAGTGTCCTATGTTGGGTCTTCTGGGAGCCCAGAGTAGCTGCCAGCTGTGAAGTGAAGGGGAGACAGCTCAGGGGAGGTGTAGAGGGGAGATCTGTGTCTCTGGGAAGTGGGGTGCTGCTGAAGCTGTGGCCCTATGAGGGCTCATCTGTGGGTCTCCTAGGTCCCACGCACACCAGGTAATGCTTGCCTGTGGCCTGGGCCCCGCTTGGCATGGAGAGGGCAGGGGGCAGATTACCATCCATCCCCGTGCGTGCGTGGTGGCTGTGTGCTGTGTTCCAAGGAACACTGTACAGCTTTCTTCTCTCCCCAAGGGTGATTGATGATGCAAGTTATATATCTTTGTAAGATGCTCATAAGACATTCGTGAATTGGAGAAGGGTCCTTTGGTGGAGAGGTTGGGGGGTGGTATCATTGACCCTTCGCAGCCTGAGTGGCTCTCTTTAACCCCAGAACCCCACCCCCGCCCCAGGCCTGTTCTGACCCGTCGCCTCCTGAAGATGTGCTACCAGCNAGTATCTTTTGATATCAAATACTCACTACTACTTTGAAAATCAGTTAATTAGTTAATAGATATCCCTAACCTCTTAATAAAAAAGCACATGAGTTTGATAGTATACTTTTTAAAATATTTAGGCTATTGTATTTCAACATAATTGGTTTTCTTTGTAATCCTAGGTATTTTATGTATTTAAAAATATCATTTTGAGACTTTACCAGACAGAGGCCCATGGTTCAAAAATATTTTTAAAAAAGAAAGGAAGAAAGAAAAGGAAAAAAGCTGTCTTAAAGTAACCATTTGATCTTTATTTAGATCTTCATTTACCAGGAAAAAAATACTAACCCAGGACTGTAGGGTATGTTCTAACCTATAAATCACCTGGGATCTTGATAAAATGCAGATTTTTATGCAGTAGGTCCTGAAATTGAGGAGATGTGGGTTTGAGCCCTGGGTCTTAAAGATCCCCTGGAGAAGGGCATGGCAACCCACTCCAGTAATCTTGCCTGGAGAATCCCATGGACAAAGGTGCCTGGTGGGCTACAGTTCATAGTGTTGGAAAGAGTCAGACACGACTGAAGCAACTGAACGTGCGTGCACGCATGCAGTAGTCTGGGATGGGGCCTGAGATGTCTGCATTTCTCAAACTCAGAGTATGTATGTGTGTGTGCACGCGTGCATGTGCGTGAGCGCATGCATGCTCAGTCATGTCTGACTCTCTGCGACCCAACAGACTGTAGCCTGCCAGGATCCTCTGTCCATGGAATTTTCCAGGCATGAATACTGAAGTGGGTTGCCATTTCCTCCTCCAGGGGATCTTCCCGACCCAGGGAGCAAATCTGTGTCTGTTGCATCTCCTGCTTGGCAGGGGGATTCTTTACCATTGTGCCACCTGGGTGACAAGGCAGAGGCCCCCAGTAATCCAAAGAAAAGCCTGCATTTTCCAAACTCACCTTTAATTATTTCACTCCATCTTAGTCCCAGGCAGTAGCTTAGCTATTGTAACACTTGGCTGTGGGAGGAGATGCCCCAGGAGAGGAAAAGGGCAAACTCAAAGGACAAACTTCAGCTTCCAAGTGTCCTATGTTGGGTCTTCTGGGAGCCCAGAGTAGCTGCCAGCTGTGAAGTGAAGGGGAGACAGCTCAGGGGAGGTGTAGAGGGGAGATCTGTGTCTCTGGGAAGTGGGGTGCTGCTGAAGCTGTGGCCCTATGAGGGCTCATCTGTGGGTCTCCTAGGTCCCACGCACACCAGGTAATGCTTGCCTGTGGCCTGGGCCCCGCTTGGCATGGAGAGGGCAGGGGGCAGATTACCATCCATCCCCGTGCGTGCGTGGTGGCTGTGTGCTGTGTTCCAAGGAACACTGTACAGCTTTCTTCTCTCCCCAAGGGTGATTGATGATGCAAGTTATACATCTTTGTAAGATGCTCATAAGACATTCGTGAATTGGAGAAGGGTCCTTTGGTGGAGAGTTTGGGGGGTGGTATCATTGACCCTTCGCAGCCTGAGTGGCTCTCTTTAACCCCAGAACCCCACCCCCGCCCCAGGCCTGTTCTGACCCGTCGCCTCCTGAAGATGTGCTACCAGCCTCCCTCAAGCCACTTATGTGTTGCGTCCGGATGGTGGCTTCGCAGGGCAGCTGCTGGGTTGTGCCCGGATGGTGGCTTTGCAGGGAAGCTGCTGGGTTGTGCCCGGATGGTGGCTTTGCAGGGCAGCTGCTAGGTTGTGCTTAGTTGCTCAGTCGTTTTCTGACTCTTTGCAATTCCATGGACTATATCCCACCAGGCTCCTCTGTCCATGGGAATTCTCCAGGCAAGAATGTTAAGAGTGGGTTGCCATGCCCTCCTCCAGGGAATCTTCCCAACCCAGGATCGAACCCTGGTCTCCTACATTTCAGGTGGATTCTTTGCCATCTGAGCCACCAAGGAAGCCCAAGAAGACTGGAGTGGGTAGCCTATCACTTCTCCAGGGGAACTTCCCAACCCAGGAATCAAACCAGGGTCCCCTGCATTGCAGGCAGATTCTTTACAAGCTCAGCTACCCAGGAAGTCCAGAGCGGCTGCAGAGGTGCAGAAATCCAATTTTGTTCATATACCAGAGGCTACCTGGGGACTGACTCCTGCTAATCAAACTCCCAGGGGACTGGCATCCAAAGCCCAGGTTATTAATTCCTAGTGAGGGAAGGATCCTTCCAGTGACTGAATGTGTTGCCACTAGTTTGCTTGTTTCTGCCATCTTAGTACTGTCTTCCTCTGAGAGAGGTAGTTGAAAATGAGGACTTTATATGAAATATGTCTTGAGGGGTGTTCTAGGGACCTTGACTCCATGGTGTCTCTTGCGTATAAGACCAGATATTCACACCCTGATTCCCCCAGTCTTTGGGCTCACCTTGACCAGATTCCCTGAGGACCTCCCCTCCCCGGCCCTGTCTCTGTTCCCAGCTTTTGCTCCCGCTCTGTGGTGACCCAGCAGGTGCTCTGCTTTGGCTGTGACCCCTCTGCCCTCCTGGACCGGATCCAGATGTTTCCTGGGTGTCCTTCCCTTCCCACCCACTCATGTGCAGATCTTCTCGGGGAGAGGTGGGTGGTTGTGCATGGAGGGAGCAGCTAGCGCTTCTGCAGGGACATGGCCGTCACAGTGGGACTCGTCATATTACTACTCTTATTTTTGTTTTCTTTTAACTCTTTCTTGCTATTTGTGCTCTCGGGAACAGAGAGCATGGATGCCCCTGATTCCCAAACCAAGAGGTATTTTCATAAAATACAGATTGTCAGGCCCCCACCCCCAGTGCTGGGTGAGCGTCTAGAGTTATCCTTGTAAAACATCCCGTAGGAACAGAGAAATCCCTCAGGTGGGTGGCCACCTGGTTCAGGATGTTTTTGTGTCACTGTGGCCCTGTCACCAGTGGGTCATGATGATTGAAGAGCTTTTTCCCTTCTTGTTTATACTTTCCTTTTTTGCTCAAATCATCCACGTAATGAACATTTGTCATCATATAACACAGTCTCTTTTTTTCCCCCCCTCTCTTCTTCAGATAAAAGGCTTATTCTTACAGTCAGCCAAATTTGAAAACCACTTCTGTTGACCCATTATCTCAGATCCAGAGCCCTCATTTTCAAGGAGAGGAAACTGAGGCTTCATGGATGAACTGGCTGACTGCATCAGGAGTGTCATCTAGCTTAATGTCTGAAGACCATGCCCAGTACAAGCTCCGTGCTTCCTGACAAGACCCGTTCTTCTCAGCCTTGGGGGCCTTGCTTCTGGGTTTGTCAGAGTACAGCAACAATAAGCAAATGCCCATGTACACAGGACGAGGACCACATTGAACCCAAACCTTGTTCCCCAGTCCCAGCACTAAAATGTGAGTGTCCTCAGCTGACAGATTGAGGCCTCTGGAATGCCAGGAGCCCCAGCTCTTTGTTGCAACACTTCATCCTTCAATGCCTCAACTTCCCCATCTATAAAATGAGTATCATATCATTCTGTCTCCCTTACAAAGCTATTGTGAAGTCAAACAAAACGATGTATTTGAAGGGCTTTGGGGAAGAAAGGTACGAAGCACTATGTAATCATAACATGGTCTCATCATTACCGATATTATTACACTACCCCCAAAGACTTTGCTTCTGCTGAGTGGCCCAAATAGAATCACTATAGATGAAAGAAATACTTGATTCTATTATAACCCAATGGAAGGCTTGCTTGGAGGAGAGGGGAGGACAATCAAGACTCACAGAAATACATCACTTCTGAATTTCCTGCTTAAAGCTGCTCTAAAGGCCCATTAGCGAATCCTTTCACACCCTCTGCCCTTTAATGGCCACTTTCCAGCTGTGCTTCAGAGCCAGGAACCGTTTGGGTGAGCGAGTGGGTGCATGTCACAGGATGTTTTTCCATCTGCTTGAAGGCAGGGACTGTCTTTCATGCCTCTCCTGCTGCTCTGAGTGGTGAAAATGCCTCAAGATTTTTCATCTTGAGAATGGCAGAGTTTTCAACCTTGCGTTCCAGACTAGATGAAGAACCAGACAGATTCTAATATCTGTGAAACGTTTCTGCAACTGTTCCAACAGAGAGATAAGCCTAAAATGGATAAAGCTTCATTTTTCTCCCTAAGAAATAGCAAGCACTGCTTGAGAATGAGGGAATCAGTCTGTGGTAGTCAACCTTAATGATATTAAGCACCGAATATGTCTCTATAGGAGTTGCTTAAAGGAAACTTATGGGCTGTGGACAGGGTGGAAGTACAATGAAAACTGAAGTAAAGCGTAAGAAACAACTTCCGAGGAAAAGAGTATTGCTGTAATGGCATGACATAGCTGGCCTGTGCTCCCCAGGGGACCCTTGTAGCTCTGAGATAGTAAGATTCTATGGAAAAGTCCTAGGTTGGAGTGTCTGGGAAAGAGCTCATGGGAGAGGACCTTAAATAGGATCTCTGTAGGCAAGAAGAATGAGAAATGCATTCCCTGAAGCATGCATACACTGTAGGTGCACAGGAGGGTTAGTGTGAGGAAAGTGAAAGTGCAGGTCGCTCAGTTGTGTCCCACTCTTTGCGACCCCATGGACCATACAGTCCGTGGAATCCTCCAGTGTGGGAGCTGTGTGCGAACGAGAAGAGCCAGAGGTGAGATTCAGCCTGTACATACATATAAGCTGCTCAGATCTGATCTGAAAAGAGGATTTTAGAAGTCTTTAGTAATACAGACAGATTGTGTGAAATGGTTCAAGTCATTCTCATTTGCTTAGAAACCCAAATGCCAGCTTGCTAAGAGTCTGCATTAGAACTGTCCAGAAAACCTGAGGGGGGAAAAATGTGCTCCTGCCTTCTACCATCCCCTCCTCCTCCTCCTCCTACCCTTTGGCCCTGATTTAGTATTTCAGAATCTTGGAAGCAGTTAGGGGTAGAGGGTCAAGGTAGAGTTAGGGAACTTGATTTTTTTTTTTTTTTAATTCTCCAAATGCAAGCAATATTAGGAGCCGTGTAGTTTGTTAAGAGTTTCAACCTCGTGTATGGCATAAAGATAATGTAAATGAGCTCTTAGAAGCCCCCCTTCCCCACCCAGTTCGTGTGATCCTACTGCTTAGAGTTTTGAAGTTGTAAGTGATAAAAACCAATTCTTTCTCACTTAAATGGAAGTGAAATTTAGTGAGAAAATACTGGGTAACACAGGAACCGAGGGAAGTGTTAGTTAAGGTCTGGGCTCAAAAGAAGGAGCAAGAACAGGCAGACTCAAGGTCATGGCACAGGAGCAGCATGTTTAGGGCATCACACTGCCGCCACCACCATTACTAGATTCCTGCGACTAGCCTTTATCCCTGTGTCTTCATCAGTCAATTAGTCAGTTCAGTCTCTCGGTCGTGCCTGACTCTTTGCGACCCCATGGACTGCAGCACACCAGGCTTCCCTCTCCATCACCAACTCTTGGAGCTTACTCAGACTCATGTCCATCGAGTTGGTGATGCCATCCAACCATCTCATCTGTTCCAGAGTCAGGTAAGAGCCTCCAGTACGAAGACTGGTGAACTGGTGTCTGGGAGTGAAGACAGACAGTAAATGTCCCTTCTCCACCACCTCCCGTGTAATAGGAAATTGTCCCGAATCCAAAGGATGCTTGGATGTTGGATAGCCAGGCAAAGGTTCATCTTCCCCGCCAGTGGGGAATGCATTTCAGCTGATCTCCTCTTTTTCCACCGTCTTTTCACATGTCCACATCTTCCCTTTTCCTGCCTTTGCTCTCCTTTGATATCTTTCCCAGATGCCCCATCCTCTCTTGGATGTGACATAGCTTGTTGAGCACCAAGTTCGGCGTGATGGACTTACTGTTGGTCACTTCTGTTTGTGTGTAAACCCTTTCACCCAGCCTCCCACCAAGCCTGAAACCTCACCTGCCACATCCTTGGTGACTTCCTGCTTCAGGAGGCACCGCTGCATCAGGGTTAGCCTGGAGTGTTTGAAAATCCTTTGTCTCATAAAGTCAAATACATTCCACTCCTTATCTTCTCATTAGTACTTATCCTATAAGTGGGCCACCCTGAAGAGGTCTACCACTTTGTATGACCATTTATGTATTTGTGTATAAAGCCATTATTTCCCTCCTAACCACCCCCCCCCACCCCTATCGTCTTCTCCAGAGTAATACCCTTAGTCTCTTGAGCTGCTTATTGTGCTCCGAGTCCAAGTCTCCGAATAGACTGAGAGAACAGGTTCACCACGGCAATACAAAGGCAAAAAGGGAGTTTATTTATTGCTAACTTGAGTTAGGGCACTCTGCCACTTCCAGCACAGTGGAGTAAGGGCCCTGAATTACAGCAGTATTTATAGACTTAGAACAAAGGCAGGGAGTTAGCAAGGGCGGATTGGTTGCAAGGGGTTCTTGGCATCTATTAATTGGCTAATTTTTGCGCATGCAGGCTCACTTAAGGAACTTTTCGTGTTATCTGGGCTAGCTCTAACCAGGCTATGGGGAGTATGCTGACGGGCTGAGTCTCAGGGTCAGAGGGATGATGATCTCAGCTCCTTCTGGACAGTGACCCAGCTTTTTCTGTGATTGTAGCTCTGGCTACTTTAGTCCTTGAAGCTTGTCATGGCTTCTGTCAGGTCTCAACACTTACCATATGACAGAATTGCCACTAAAATTTTTTATGGCTGAACTGAATCAATCTTTCTACCTGCGGTCTTATCCAGAACAGGATTATCCCTTCCTTTGGTGTGGGCGGTACACTACTCCTAATGCACTCAGCTACTGCAGTGCCATTTGGTTGATGGTGTCATGAAATTCAGTTGACTGTTTCTGAAAACACGTTGGTTTGGGCTGAAACTATGTGAGACTTGTTTCAAACGTCTCATGGGATCAGATTGCAATCCAAGAGCCTAGGTCCAGCATTTAATATGGTTAACTTGATTCACTATAGAGAATGTCCAGATGACTGGAAAAATGAAGCGCATAAACCAGTAAGGAAGATTGACTTTTGTACACTTTACTTCCATTAAGTCAGTCCTTTCTTTATAAGCAAATAAATAGCTGATGTGCTTTGATAGATGGAAGATGATGTGGGAAGACAGGGTTTGGTTTGCAAAAATACTCTTGATAATAAGTTTACTGAAGTATAATTTGCTCACACTCTTTAGAGTAAGAAAATTTCCCCAATCTCAAAAGAAACGACTAAGTAGACTCTATTTAAAGAATAAAATTGAGACATAATGCTAACAAGAAAGGAACTAAAGGAAGATATTTCTAGTTGTTCAAGTCTATAAATTCTAACAAAAACAGGTCATATGAATTACCACCATACTTAAGATGGAGAACCACTCTATCATGGTAAAAAGCACCCCTTTGTAGTAAATCCTCTCCTTACCCCCAGCTTTTGGAAACCACTGATACATTCTGTTGTTGTGTCTTTTCCAGAATTTCATATAAATGGAATCATATAGTACGTAGTTACTTAAGTCTTGCTTGTTTCAGTTGGCATAATACCTTTGAGATCCATCCATGTTGTTACATGTACCCACAGTCCCTTCTTTTTCCTTGCTAAGTAGTATTCCATTACACCAATGAGCCGTGGTTAACTTACTCACCCATTCTTTGAATGTGCTGTTACATCAGATGGAGGTCTGTGCAACTCCTTATGAAAAAGAGAGTTTGTGTTTCTTCTCTCTTCTCAGCCAAACACAGTCTATCAGTCGGAGAAACTGTTACTCTCATGTGTGATCTCTGCACTTCAGTCATGCTAGATTATTATCTTGATAGTATTTCCTGAAATGCTGAAAAAATATGAAGAGTATTTAGACAGAGTATGTATGTTTTCTCTTTCTTGCCCGCAAGCATCAGCACTAGATGTTTGTCTATTTTGAATACAGATCTTGTTTCTATCTCTTATTACACTTTAAAACAAGTTTAAACCCTTCTGTTTATTGTTTTTTCTTTTTAAGGAAAAAAATCTGGTCATGCATCTCTAAGGGAAATCTGTCACTGTTGTAGTATTATAGCTTTTTTATTGTAATTATTACATAAACAGGGATGCCAGAATTTTAAAATCTTTTCAAGTACTGTTTTCAGTTTAAAATTGGACTTGTTCCACTAAATATCTATGGTAATAATTCTGAGATATCTATGCCAAGAGATATATAGTTGTATCATAAACACTGCAGTCTGAGATTCAGGTTAGAAAGGAGAAGAGAGAGGGTGATTTGAAATAATTATGTGATGGGAATGTCTGAATTTGTAACCTCTGTCTACCTTTGAGTTATGATTTGGTAAAAATAACTTTTAAATAAAACCTTCTTGGATTTCATAACCTCAATTGAAAACTTGTGGGATGTTGATTACAGCATGGAGATTTGCTCTAAAGATTCCGAGCTGACCACTAGAGCGGACTGGGTGAATTAGCCATTTGCTTTGTAATGGGAGTGACCTTAACCTGTCATATCTTCAACGAAAGAACAGTTGTTCGGGTTATGTAGTTATAACCACAGTTCTTGTACCTGGTGAATGGGCTCTACAGACAGTCTTTTAAGGATACAATCTTCCTATCTTATCTGTAGATACATGTAGTTTCCATCAAAATCTGAAAATGATGATTTTGGGGAACCTAAGCTGATGAACTAAAATTCATCTGAAAAGGGAGCAAGTGAGTAGAAAGGTAAGAAATTTGGGGGAAAATAAGAACAATAAGAAGAGGTATGTTCTTTCTCAGCAGACAACGAGCTACACTTTGAAGCTCTGGTAATTCAAACAGAATGGCACAGGCTCTGACGGACAGACCAGTGGAGCAGAGCAGAGAATCCCAAATATGCCCATCTGTGTCAGGGAATTTGGTGCATGAAAAGGAGACATTTCAAAACTGGAGGATAAAAGGCAATCTGTTTGGTGAATTTCATTGAAGCCAAAACTTTTTAGAGACGAGTTCCCACTTAAAAAATTCCAAATGAGCTAGAGATAAACATAAAAATGCAATCTTTAAATGGTATTAGAAGAAAACAGAATATTAGCTAAGGTGTTGAAGCCCCCTAAGTAAGACTTAGAAATTCAAGAGTCAAAGTCTTATGGGTTAGAATCCATAACACTTACGGATGAGAATGACTGTAAGATAAAAGTTGAAAGTTACAGGAATGGTGTTTGGGGTGATACAAAGGGGTGGTTTTCACGTTTTATTCTATATACTTCACCATATGAATTTTTTCTTTCACGAATATATTCATGAGTGGTGTAATTTTCTCAGTGTACTCACCATAGTGTGTGGACCACAGCAAATATGCATATAAATTACAGCAGCTATTACTATTTTT
Organism: Raphicerus campestris; assembly: GCA_006410735.1. Taxonomy (NCBI): domain Eukaryota; kingdom Metazoa; phylum Chordata; class Mammalia; order Artiodactyla; family Bovidae; genus Raphicerus; species Raphicerus campestris. The sequence goes on along the minus strand of SJYW01056857.1, from coordinate 179,229 downwards.
AAACCCTTTTCTTCACTTAACAGTGATTCACATTTAGAAAATGTAGCGCCATGTCTAAATGTATTTTTGTAAAATTCTCAATGTCTTGAAAATGATCGCCTTGTTGTTGTTGTTGATATTCTGAATGCATTTCTCTACCATGCCTCATTACTGCTTAATGCAAAGGATAAAGGATTCAGTTATCTTAAATGCACTGTGACTGTTCACTTAGAGGGTGCCTAGGAGTATTCTGGAGGAGGGCTTGGGGAGGCAGGGGCAAGAGGTTGCAAAAGGGCCATTCACCCACTTCAAGGTATACACAGTCTTTCTGATTGACAGGTTGTTCAGTCACTCAGTCATGTCTGACTGTTTGCAATCCCATGAACTATAGCACACCTGGCTTCCCTGTACTTGACCATCTCCCAGAGCTTGCTCAAACTCACATCCATTGAGTTAGCAACACCTTCCAATCATCTTGTCCTCTGTTGTCCCCTTCTCCTCCCACCTTCAATCTTTCCCAGCATCAGGGTCTTTTCCAGTGAATCAGCTCTTCACATCAGGTGGCTGAAGTATTGGAGCTTCAGCATCTGTTCTTCCAATGAATATTCAGGCTTGATTTCCTTTAGAATAGACTGGGTTGATCTTTGCAGTCCAAAGGATTCTCAAGAGTCTTCTCTAACACCACAGTTCAAAAGCATCAGTTCTTCAGTGCTCAGCCTTCTTCATGGTCCAACTCTCACATCCATACATGACCACTGGAAAAACCATAGCTTTGACTAGATGGACCTTTGTCAGCAAAGTAATGTCTCAGCTTTTTTAATATGCTGTCTAGGTTGATCATAGCTTTTCTTCCAAGGAGCAAGTGTCTTTTAATTTCATGGCTACCGTCACCATCTGCAGTGATTTTGGAGGCCAAGAAAATAAAGTCTGTCATTGTTTCCATTGTTTCCCCATCTATTTGCCAGAAAGTGATGGGACCAGATGCCATGATCTTAGTTTTCTGAATGTTGAGTTTTCAGCCAGCTTTTTCACTCTCCTCTTTCACTTTCATCAAGAGGCTCTTGAGTTCCTCTTCACTTCCTGCTATAAGGGTGGTGTTGTCTGCATATCTGAGGTTATTGACGTTTCAGAGGTAATTGATATGATTGACAAGACACACAAGTAAAAACCACTGGAGCACTCAAAACATTTTATCATCAAGTGCCAATTTGAGTGTAACCAGCCCAGGGGCAGACATTGGAGGATAGCCAGGATCTGTGCCCTGTGGAACTTCCAGAGAGGACATGCCTCTTTAGGGGTCGGAAAGAGATGGAACAAGGAACCCAACAGTGTTAGATGTTTCTGAAAACTTCCCCTGCCCTCTTGCTCTGTTGAAACAGTCCTCTTTTTGTTTATCTTATACTTTTTATATCAGAGTCTAGTTGATTAACAGTGTTGTGATCCTCTCACGTGGACAAAAGAAGGACTCACTCAGCCATATGTACACATGTATCCATACTCCCCCAAACTTCTCTCCCATCCAGACTGGAAACAGACCTCCTTCTTGCTGGGGCCAGGCTCGGAGATTGGGGTGACTCACATGTGATGCTGTAGAATGCCAGGTTAGAAAGTTGATTTACTTGGGAGGTAGACAGCCTCTCCTGAGGTGACAGTCAAATCAACTTTCCCTGATCACATAGGCCAGGGCCCTGGGACTGGTGTCCAGTTGCCCAGCATTTTCATCTTTGCCATGTGGGTTTCTGGACTTCCCAGGTGGCACCTGTGGTAAAGAACCCAACCTGCCAGTGCAGGAGACATAAGAGACACAGGTTCGATCCCTGAGTCGGGAATATCCCCTGGAGGAGGGCTTGGCAGCCCATTTCAGTATTCTTGCCTGGAGAATCCCATGGTCAGAGGAATGTGGCAGGCTGTAGTCCATGGGGTCGTAAAGAATCGACACGACTGAAAACACGTGCGTGTAGGTTTTTCGTGCCTTCCCTTCACCAGTGGGGACTTAACACGTGTCATTGATGGACGTCTCTCCATAGGTGGCCCAGTAGACTGAATGTCGTCAACTGTGAACATTCAAGTACTGGGATTGTGGGCTCATGCTTTGCATTTAAATATCACTTACTTAACCACAGCAGCCCATTTCAGATGAGGAAGCTGAGACAAAAATGAAAACATAATTTGCTCTCAAGTCACACAGCTGTAAGTGACAGAACCTAGGTTTTCCAGCCTCCAAAACCTCCTTTCTGACCAATAGGCTGCTGGGGCGAACCCAGCCCATGCCCCTGAAAACATCCCCTTTCTGCAGCTCAGGGAGAGTTCTGGCAGATCTTCTGGCCGGGGTCTAGCTAGCTCCTAAAACAGCATTACACTCTCAGGTCACTCCGCACTGGGCAAGGAAGGAGCAGTGCACCAGGAGACCAAACGGGCTCCGTGAAGCTCCATCATCTCTGTCCCTGAGCTTATAGACTGGTGGCCACCTCCCTTTCATTACCCACCTCACGAGTTTGGAATGGGCAGATAGAGAAAATGATACTACTGCTAACAACGACTTTCCTAAGATGGAAAGACTTACACCAAAATAAGGTGGTATTAATAGGAGCAGTGAGGGTGCTGAACTTTCCTGTCGAACGTGCAACACAGCAGTTGGGAGGGGTCTTTTATCCTTCCCTTGATGCACTGCTTGACACTGTTCTCTGGATCTTTCCCCCATTCTCCCCTAAATATATAGGTGTGAGCGGCAAATCCAAACTTTTTGTATACAGAAGGGAAATGGCCTTGTTAGATGAAGGCACCCATTAGAAATGTAGGCATGTCTTAAAGCAGGTATGAACAGAGACTCCTCCCTTCACAAGAACTTTTGGGTGAGGCCTGAGCCATGCAAATGACTGAAGTCTTTGATTCTGTTATGGAACACTCCTGAACATGCTTCGCTAACAAGGCGGCAGTCCATTCTGTGCTTTAGGAAAATGGAGGAGTGGCTAGCAACTTAAAATGTGCTCTGATCACCTGTCAGATGCCGTAGGAGAAAGGACAAAGAGGAAGCGAGCCCATTCCAAAGTTTGGGGTCCTTTAGAAATCTGAGTGGAGCATGGATAATACATATTGACATCTTTATTGGGTTTGTTTGCTTTCTAAATACCCTCAATTGTGTCTAGTGAGGAGAGAGGCTGAAATGACAACACAGGTAATTCCTGTTGGCTCTGACCCAGAGGCAAATCAACAGCCTGTGGTTCAAGCTCTCTGATGCTCACTGTGCCACAAGATACCACCCTTAGGCAAGGGGGTCAAACATCACAAACCTGTGACAGGGAATTTACCTGGAGTTTGCAGAGGCATTCCTCAAGTTGATGCTATTAAAGATGGTCCTGGAGTAAATTTGAAACGCATGATTGAAAATCAGAAAATTAAAAAAATAATAATTTTTAATCATTCCTCTCTCTAAGATGGTTAGAGAATCTCAAAGCAGGTACTGAATAGGAAAATAATCAGTATTTCTTATGACTGAGATACCCAGTTCATCTCACAAATGACTTGCTCTAGCCACCATAGTGGTTTTTTCCACTGTATGGTCCTTAATTATTTTGTCTTTGTGCCTTTAATGAATCACAAATGGCAAGGATAAGGGGACAATGGTGATTCAAATTCACAAGGAATGTAATAGTGATTCTCTTTAAGAAGATGTTCACTAGATCTTTAGGTTATATTTCATATGATCAAAATTCCTCCATAACAGCTGTCTCTTGTTCTATCCAAGGTAGCTGCTATTTATTAAAGACTATTCATCCCTATGATGTGTTGTTTGAAGAGATGTGATTACAGTTGCAGCTGGAAATTTCTTTCTTGGTGTCTTTAGATGCCAAACATCATAACGTGAAAAAAAAAAAAAATTTAATACAGTTCAAATGCAAAAACTCTAAACATCCAAGGACGTAAATGGCAAGACTTGGTTTTGTTTTGCTTCGTCTTGTTTTCTATCCTTGATACCATAGGTATCACAGAGGTAATTCTTCTCTATATTTAAATATTTTAAAATGATGTATATTATTTAAATTTGAATCAGTAAATCATCTTTGTTCTTATGAATTCAAAGAAATGACACATACAGATTGAGTCGGTGTGGCCTTGGCACCTGGGAAGAGAGTCTTATCATTGAAGCGTACCAGCATTGGTGTCTCAGGAAGGGAGGCATTTAACCTTTATTTTTGCACAGACATTGTTTCCTTCCAGCCAGTGCTCCCTTTTCTTTAATAATTAAAGCCAATGTATAATATATACTTGATAGGCCACAAACAGGAAGGCTGTTAGCATAAAATTCAGGTCAACTCACATGTGAGCCGAGATGAATGACTTCCCCATGCTTCAATATGTGAACATTTCTTTTGTCATACCGTGCAAATCATGATAAAAATTATCTTAAGCAGATTTTAGAGGTTTTACAAGATTGCCTCTCATCACAAAAGTCCCAGAGTCAGAACCTCTTGGCAAAGCTAAACAGAGGGGAGGAGGCTACTTTTGTTCCTAGGACTACATAGCAAAGCACCACAGATTGCAAGACTTCAAGCAGGAATCTGTTTCTCACAGTTGTGAAGGCTAGCAGTTAGAAATGAAGTGGTCAGCATAGCTGGTTACTTCGGGGGCTCTGAGGGGGAAAGTATCCCCCACCTCTCCCTCAGCTACCAGTCTTCTGTAACCCCCAGCATCTCTTGCCTTGTAAACCCTTCCCTCCAGCCTCCACCCTCACATCCCCTTCTTGGGGTCTCTCCTCGTTCCTTTCTAACTCTTATAAGGACACTCTTACTGAATTTAGGATTCATTCTAAACCAGTATGTTCGTATCTGGTGGTTGTTGAGTCGCTCAGTCGTGTCCGACTCTGCAACCCCCTGGGCCGCATGCAGCACACCAGGCCTCCCTGTCTTTCACCAGCTCCGGGAGCTTGCTCAAACTCACGTCCACTGAGTCAGTGATGCCGTCCAACCATCTCATCCTCTGTTGTCCCCTTCTCCTGCCTTCAGTCTTACCCAGCATCAGGGTCTATTCCAATGAATCAGCTCTTTGCATCAGGTGGCCAAAGTATTAGAGCTTGTTTCAGTCCTTCCAATGAATATTGAGAATTGAATTCCTTTAGGAAGGACTGGTTTGATTTCCTTGCAGTCCAAGGGACTCTCAAGAGCATCAGTTCTTCAGCACTCAGCCTTCTTTATGGTCAACTCTCACATCCATGCATGACTACTGGAAAAACCATAGCTTTGACTAGACGGACCTTTGTCAGCTAAATGATGTCTCTGCTTTTTAATACACTGTCCAGGTTTGTCATAGCTTTTCTTATAAGGAACAAGTGTCTTTTAATTTCATGGCTGCAGTCACCATCCACAGTGATTTTGGAACCCAAGAAAATAAAGTCTGTCATTGTTTCCCCACCTGCTTGCCATGAAGTGATGGGATTGGATGCCGTGATCTTTGTTTTTTGAATGTTGTTTCAAGCCAGCTTTTTCACTGTCCTCCTTCACCTTCATCAAGAGGCTCTTCAGTTCCTCTTCACTTTCTGCCAGAAGGGTGATGTCATCTGCATATCTGAGGTTATTGATATTTCTTCTGGCATTCTTGATTCCAGCTTGAGCTTCATCCAGCCCAGCAATTCACATGATGTAGTCTGCATATAAATTAAGTAAGCAGGGTAACAATATACAGCCTTGACGTATTCCTATTCCAATTTGGAGCAGGTCTGTTGTTCCATGACTGGTTCTAACTGTTGCTTCTTGACCTGCATTCAGGAGGCAGATAAGGTGGTCTGGTATTCCCATCTCTTGAGGAATATGAAGGAAATATCACAGTTTTCTGTGATCCGTACATTCAAAGCATGAGGAGGAGGGATGGGAGTATTCTTGCCTGGAGAATCCCATGGATGCAGGAGCTTGGTGGGCTATAGTCCACAGGTCACAAAGAGTCGGACATGACTGAGCGACTTCACTTTCACTTTGCAGGGGGGCGGGGGACACTGTTCAACCCAGAGCCTTGCTGTGACTTCATGTCCAGCTTGAAACACAAGTAGAGTTCACAGTCAGATTCCTGGCCCAGGACCCTAAACACGGTCTTAACCTCTCTGCCTGGAGTGTCTTGCCCTCTCCCATCCCTCCAGGCCTCATGCTTTTTCTGTGATCCACACATTCAAAGACTTCTGCATAGTCAATGAAGCAGAAGTAGATGTGTTTCTTGATCTCTGGTTCCTCTGCCTTTTCTAAATCCAGCTTGTACATCTGAAAGTTTTTGATTCACATACTGTTTGAAGCTGAGCTTGATGAATTCTGAACATTACCTTGTTAACATGTAAAATGACTGCAATTGTGCAGTAGTTTGAACATTCTTTGGCATTGCCCTTCTTTGGGATTGGGATGAAAACTGACCTTTTCCAGTCCTATGGCCACTGCTGAATTTTCAACATTTGCTGGCATATTGAGTACAGTACTTTCACAGCATCATCTTTTAGGATTTGAAATAGCTGAGCTGGAATTCCATCACCTCCACTAATTTTGTTCATAGTGATGCTTCTTAAGGCCTCCTTGACTTTGCACTCTAGGATGTTTGACTCTAGGTAAGTGATCACACCATCATGGTTATCCATGTCATTAAGATCTTTTTTGTATAGTTCGGTGTATTCTTGCCACCTCTTCTGAATATCTTTTGCTTCTGATAGGTCCATGCCATTTCTGTCCTTTATTGTGCCCTTTGTGTCCTTTGCATGAAATGTTCCCTTGGTATCTCTAATTTTCTTGAAGAGATCTCTAGTCTTTCCCTTTGTATTGGTTTCCTCTATTTCTTTGCATTGTTCACTTAGGAAGACTTTCTTATCTCTCCTTGCTGTTCTTTGGAACTCTACATTCAGATGGGTATATCTTTCCCTTTCTCCTTTGCCTTTAGATTCTCTTCTCTTCTCAGCTATTTGTAAAACCTCCTCAAATATCCATTTTGCCTTGTTGCATCTCTTTTTCTTAGGGATGGTTTTGATCACTGCCTCCTGTATAGTGTTAAAACCTCTGTCCATAGTTCTTCAGGTACTCTATTCATTAGATCTAATCCCTTGAATCTGTTTGTCACTTCCACTGTGTAATTGCAAGGGATTTGATTTAGGTCATACTGGAATGGCCTAATGGTTTTCCCTACTTTCNTCTGGCAAGGTGATTTTTCCTGAACAGGCGCTGGGGATGGGGGTGGGTGTCTTTAAAAGGGGGATCCGTGGAAGGGAAGGGGGGCCTCCAGCGGCTGGCATTCCAACTCCTCCTTCCTCCTTAAGCTGGAGCCGGCAGGGCAGGCCTCAGACTGGGAACCATAAATCTCCCCCAGCCCGGCCAGGCTGCAGGAACGCTGTGGTTTGTGGTGGCAGGGCGGAGACCGGAAGTCTTGTATTTGTTAACAAAAATGGGGAAAGGCCGGGCAGGCAGCCTCCTCCTCCCGCCCTCCCTGCAGTCCTTGCCTTTCACTTACTGGGGTGGGGGGCTTGTGACACCAAGGTTGGGGGTGGTGTGAGACACCTCTGGATTTGTTCGGGCCTCTTTGACTGTGGAACCCCTGGGCGATGCCGGGGTATCAGCACAGAGGCCAGGGCTGGAGCAGGGATGGGGCCCGTGTCCTGCTGCCCCGGCAGGCTGGGTAACCAGCGCAGCTCAGTACACCAATTCCTTCCAACGTTCACAGGCATGTCAGGACCTGGGAACCAGTCAGCTCCATTACCTTTTTTTTTGTTTTTTAAAGCAGCAGCCTGCCTTGCATGCTGTCCCGTGAATAAGTCTGTACAAATGTGTTTGGTGACCCCCGGGACAGCCTGAGCAGTGGTCCCCCAAGACACCCCACCCGGCCTTCTCAAAGGTCTGCCCCACCAGCTACACAAAATGGGGAGACTAAGGGGTCCAGCCTCCCCGCAACCCCCACCCCTAAAATCAACACCAGAAACCTGGCCCGTCTCCTCCCACCCTCACGGGCCTTTCTGAACCACAAGCACGAGAGACTATGTGCCTGGATGTGAGTGCGCTTCAACTGTGTGTTTTGAGTGTGTGTTTGCCTGCACACACACGGGAACATATGGAAAAACAAGAGAGGGACAAGGGCTCGGAGCAGAAGGTGAGTCATCAGGCATTAACTTGTTTCTGCAAAGTATCCATCAACTGCTAATAAACTCGTGAGTGCTGGCAATCTTTGAACCCTCTTGCCGAGGGAGTTGGGCTCTGACGGCTGCTACACCAAAGACTCAGAACAGCCATGTAAATAAAAACGCTCTGGNAAGGGGAATTCTCACTCACAACTAGTGGGAAGGCCAAATGATACAGCCACGTCTAAAGACAGTTTGACAGTTTTTGACAAAAGTGAACATATTCTCACCACACATTATGGGTTGAATTGTGTCTACTCACCAAAGGATAGATTGAAGTCCTACCCAATCAGTATTTCAGGACATGACAATTTTTGGATAAAGGGTTGTGCAGATGTAATTAGTGAAGAGGATAACATACCACAGTAGGGTAAGCCATTAATCCAATCTGACTAATGTTCTTACAAGTGGATTAGAGACAGACAGACAGAAGGGGAGAATGCCTCATGAAAAGGGAAGCAGGGATTGAAGGGACACATCTACAAGCCCAGAAATGCCAAAGACTGCCTACCTACACCTGAAGCCAGGAGAAAGGCTTCGAACAGATTTTCCCTCAGAACCCTCAGAAGAAAACAAACTTCCTGACACCTTGATTTCAGACTTCCAGCCTCTAGAACTGAGAGAGGATAAATTTCTGTTGTTTTAAGCCACCAAGTTGGTGGTACTTTCTCATGGCACCCTTAGGAAACTAACACACCATATAATCCAGCAACTGCACTCCTAGATAGTTACTCAACTGATTATACCCACACAAATACCTACGTAACTGCCAAAATTGGATGCAACAGATACATCCCTTCATCTCGGTGAATGGAAAAACAAACTGTGGCACATCCATATCATGGAAATTTATTCAGTGATAAAAAGAAAAGCTATCAAGCCACAAAAAGACATGGGTTGAAACTTAAATGCATAAGGCTAAGTGAAAAAAGTCAGTCTGAAAAATCTACAAACTGTATACTGCCAATCGTATGACATTCTGGAAAAGGCAAAATGATAGTATCATTAAACACATCTTTGGTTGTTGGAGGTTTTTGACCTGAAGGGAATTAAGTGAAGCACAGGGGATTATTTAGAACAGTAAAATTATTCTGTATTATACTGTAATTGTGCCTAAAAGACATTAAGTATTTGTGAAAATCCATAGAACATTATAATACATTACAAAAAGCAAACTTTGATATATAAATAATTTGAAAATAATTTAGGAAGTGAGAAGATCTCATGATGTAATGTAATGTGTGATACAATAATTGGAATGTATTATAAGTGTATGAAACAACTTCACTGGATCACAAAGAGAAATAATTCTGAAAATGAATGGAATCTATAAAAATAAAGGTAAAAGGAACTGTACATAAGCACTGAACTCTAGTTAATAATTTTCTTTCCTGTGAGGGTACAGATTAATAATACTGAAACCACCATGCCTATAAACTAGAAATGCAGAATTAATTAAAGAGATATCAGATGGTGGGAGCTAGGATTCTCACTGATGGAGTGGGAAGTTACAGCTAAGCAAGGGGAAAAGATAGAATGATCCATGTGGTAAAGGATTAGAGCTAGAGAAATCAAGAAGAATTCATGTTTAGCTTAAATACAGATACAGCTGGCTGCATAGATAAGTATCTACAAATATGTACATACACACACATGGCTTAGAGGTTAAAGCATCTGCCTGCAACGTGGGAGATCTGGGTTTGATCCCTGGGTCTGCAAGATCCCCTGAAGAAGGAAATGGCAACCCACTCCAGTATTCCTGCCTGGAGAATCCCGTGGAGGGAGGAGCCTGGTGGGCTACAGCCCACGGGGTCGCAAAGAGTCAGACACGACTGAGCAACTTCACTTTCACTTCTGTCAGCTGAGAGGATCTAGAAGAAATGACACCTCAGTAAAATGAGTACACCTACCACCTAGATCTGATTCCAGTATCTTTCTCCAATAAGAAGAACCAGGATTTCCTGGAGAAATGGCTGATTCAAGGACTGTGGTAGGAAATATACAAGAGAAGCCTGAAGCATCTTATAGTGCCAGAAAGTAAGAAAATCCTGGGGAAAAAACGCAAAGAAAACACAAAACCCCAAACAGAACAACCTATAGAGAAGCGGGCAAGTCATGGAACACAGGAGGGAATTAAAAGACCTCCCAATGGCCAAAGCTGGAACCATTTGCATAACAAAATTAAAAAGTACTGATAATCACCCAAAATATAAGATGAATGTCCATGAGTCCTACAGAGATAAATACACAGTAAAGTAAGTGAGTGAATGAATGAATTCCAAATAATTTATGCATTTGTTGTTGTTTAGTAGCTCAGTTATGTCCTACTCTTTTGCAACCTACCAAAAGGTTCCTCTGTCCATGGGATATTCCAGGAAAGAATACTGGGGTTACTAGAGTAGTTTGCCATTTCCCTCTCCAAGAGATTTTCCTAGATTTTCTCCAAGGATTGAATCTGCATCTCCTGTATTGGCAGGCAGATTCCTTACCACTGAGCCACCAGGGTAGCCCAATTATATATTTACTCTGCCTTTAAGAAGTAGAACATAAATCCCCATTCCTTAAGTATGGGCTACATACAGTTATTTTCTTTCAAAAAACATAGTATGGGAAGGAACAACAACAACAACAAAACCAGTAATTTCACAGGGTAAAAGCCTGACAAACATTACATCAAGCCAGGTAATCAAGATTAACATCAATAGTGATAAGTTAAATTGATATTATGTACCCTTGCTATTACATGGTGACAATGGCACTCTACCTCTGTAATCTTTTGTCAAAACACATTACCCTAGTCTGATCATGAGAAAAACATCAGACAACATATCCCAATTAAGAGACATTTTACCAAAAACTAAACAATTAATTCTCAAGATTGTAAAGGTCTTGAAAAACACGGGAAGTCTGAGAAACTCACAACTAGGAGAAGCTATTGGTTAGTCATGTGGATGTGAGAACTGGACCATGAAGAAGGCTGTGCACCGAAGAATTGATGTTTAGAACTGTGGTGCTGGAAAAGACTCTTGAGGTCCCTTGGACTGGAAAGAGATCAAACCAGTCAATCCTAAAGGAAATCAACCCTGAATATTCATTGGAAAGACTGATGCTGAAGCTCCAATACTTTGGTCACCTATGGGAAGAGCCAACTCATTAGAAACGACCCTGATGCTGGGGAAGATTGATGGCAAGAGTTAAAGGGGACAACAGAGGACAAGATGGTTGGATGGCATCACCAACTCAATCGACATGAGCTTGAGCAAGCTCTGGGAGATGGTGAAGGACAGGGAAGCCTGGTGTGCTACAATCCATGGGGTCACAGAGTTGAACATGACTGAGCGACTGAACAACAACCACCTGTCCATTTAAAACATATAATGGAGTTATATGTTATAAAACATGGATGGACTCCTGCAAAAGAAAAAGGACATCAGTAAAAACCAGAGGATGTCAAAATAAAGTATGGCTTTTAGTTAACAGTATTAATATATGAATCAATATTCATATATTCGTATATGAATATTCATATATTCATTAATCATACTTCATTAATTGAGACACATTACTGTTAGTATAGTAAAGTAACTAAGAATGGGGGACTGGCTTTGGGGCATAAGAGAATTTTCTGTACTATATTCACAATAACTATAAAACTAAAAGTGTTACTGAACTTCCCTGGTGGGACAGTGGATAACAATCTACCTGCCATTGGAGGGGTCATGGGTTCTATCCTGGTCTGGGAAGATTCCACATGCCACAGAGCATCTAAAGCCTGTTCACCACAACTACTGAGCCTGTGCTCTAGAACCCACAAGCCACAACTACTAAAGTCCCCGTGCCCTGGAGCCTGCACCCCACAAATACAGAGTCGACCCGCTGCAATTACTGAAGCCCAATGCCTAGAGCCTATGCTCCACAAGAGAAACCCCCACAATGAGAAGCCCATGCACTGCCACAAAGAGTAGCCCCTGCTCTCCACAACTAGAGAAAGGCTGCAAGCAGCAACGAAGACCCAGTGCAACCAAAAAAATTTAGAAAAGACTATTCTAAAATTTAAAAGTTATTTTAAAGAAAGGACATTCAAAAAATAGTAAAGCTGGCCTTAGAAATGAAGAGCAAGCAGGCAAATGATACCGTTTTAGAGAACAGTCTCAACAGGACAAATGCTATGACTTAGCATTCAGTCTGGGAGAAGGCAATGGCACCCCACTCCAGTACTCTTGCCTGGAAAATCCCATGGATGGACGAGCCTGGTAGGCTGCAGTCCATGGGGTCACTAAGAGTCGGATACGAGCGACTTCACTTTCACTTTTCACTTTCATGCATTGGAGAAGGAAATGGCAACCCACTACAGTGTTCCTGCCTGGAGAATCCCAGGGACGGTGGAGCCTGGTGGGCTGCATCTATGGGGTTGGACAGAGTCGGACATGACTGAAGCAACTTAGCAGCAGCAGCATTGAGTTTCATCCATTTGAGCACTGTGTCTTACAGAGTCTTCTGTATTTAAGAATCCTTACAAAACACAGAAAGTCTGGTGCCTGCAGACTTTGTATACAACTTTGTATAGAACTTGGGAGCTGGATTATTTCAGATTTGATACCAGCTCCTAGCACGTCCCAGCTCCATTTACTAACATACCTGTGTTTCAGCTTTCTCATCTGAAAAATGATGGTGGTAGTAATAATCATAACATTCTATTGGGTTGTCCAGAGATGAAATAAATGAATACATGTAAATCAATAGAACAGAACCTGGCACATATGTGTTAATTAAGTTTTTAATCAGTCTATTCACTCAACAAAAATGGACCACCATCCCAAAGGGGTTATGTTTTTGCTTATCAGAAACAGTAAAAGCTCAGAGGGGATTCAATTCCACCAGGGTCTGGTAAAGGGAAAGAAGGATTTGTAGAAGCAAATGGAATAAAAATTATCATCTCAGCTCTCTTTGTCAAACCAAGGTTGGCTTATATAAAAGGAAAACTAAAATTCTTCACGTCTGGTTTAATGTCTTAGTTCTCAAACCTAAAATGTTGGCAGAGTCTGTATCACAGTATCAATTTTAAGGTATTCTGCTCAGAAATAATCTTCTAAAGGGGGTTCTTTGGTGTTTTGAGACACCTACAGACTTCTGCCTGCAGAGAAAATCACAAGGCTTTTCAAACTTCAGCCTCCAGAAAAACTTTTGCAAGCATTCAACAGCTTCCACAGCCTTTCCCCTCCAAATGTCTCTTCCAGAGAAGCACCTTGACCAAAAAAAAAAAAAAAAAGAGCATCCATAATGATAACTCTTTGGTCTCCGTTCCAAATATTTATCTATTAATCCCAAAATAGTCACAAAGTAAGCCAAGCCAAGTGGCTTAGCCTTGACAAAACGGTTTCCTTTTCTTCTGAAAAAGGAAGGAAAGCAATACTTTATTTGGTTATACCATCCCTCTGCCTCCAAATGTTTTCTCAAGTAACAGGAAGGAAACTTAGGGAAAAGTGTAGGGGGAGAGGACTAAAGTAGAGTACTAACAAAAATATTACAAACGAAGAAAGCAGGAATTTTCTGACTCTGATAATAGATTCAATACACAGAGAAGACAGATCCATGTCCTGACAACATTTTGTCCATAGCTGCACAATTATTAAGCTATTCATCTAAACCCAGGATGTTAATCTCATTTTCTTAAGTAAAAACGAACATCACAAAAATTTTGTAAACACTAAGCTTTTACAAATAATTGCCTTTAAATCCCTGAAAATAAGGTATTAAGTGTGTAGATTTAATATTTTCCTCATGTGTATCCACTTGAATTACCTGGTATATGTTAATGTGAAATTATTTTTCACATTTAAAATCTTTCTGTGAATAAAAATTTTCAACAGAACACAAACACAGCGGTTAAAAAACTATTAAAAAACAGCAAAGGTAATAGTGCAAGAGCCTGACTACAGACTGTGGCCTGAAACTCCATTATTAAAGGAGTACTATTTCAACAGAGTTTCTGTATGTTTACTGTATAGCTCTTGAGATAACACTTAACTGCATTAAACCAAGAAGGGGAAACAGGAATTAAAAGAGCTTAAGCTAAGTCTGCAAAGTTAATTTTATTAAAAGTTACAGCTTTGTTGGTTATCTGAAACATAGTTTTATAATAAACACTCAAAGATCACACAATTAGACAAACAGAAATAAGTCACCATTCCAATTTTATACACAATAGAGAGATTATATAATTCCACAAAGATTTGATACATTAGAAAAGACATTATTGGAAAGATACTAGAAGAGGATGCAGTTATACCAGTGAAGGAAGTCATTTGCTTCTAAAACTAGGAAGGAAAGATCACAGCAGACAGTTAAATTATACAATATTCCAAGTAGGTATTCAAGCATTTAAAAAAAAATAAAAGAGGTTAATAATACAGATGTAAAATTGTTCTTCTAAAGCTCTATCTATTGATAAGTTGAATATTCATCATATCAAAATATATTTTTTAATTTTAAAATCAAAATGTGGTTGACCTCCAAATTATAAACTGCATTTCCTTCTCTGACTTCACTACTGTTTTGTGATAAGAGCAAGAGAAGGAGAACAGTATTTGAAAATAAAATGAAGGTCAAACCAGAGTTCATATAATTTACATATATACAAGTTCTTTCTATTTCAAGACTTTTAATTTACTCACTTTCATCCATATTAGCTCAATAAGATTCCACAGAAATGGCATTTCAACTCAGTCAAAAATCAGAGGATGTTATTGTATTTTGAGCTGTGTGATCTTAGAATTTACAATACTATGCTATTTCTGTGACTGTTTTTTGTACTTATATGTTAAATTGAGGATTTTTCCTTAATTAACCTTATTGATAGGGGATTCAACATAATGAACTTTGGAAAGTCAAATAAGTGTAAAAAATAAGAGTCTTTAAAATGCTGGAGAGATATGAGGATATATGAGGGACACAAAAGGGGAATCTTCTTTTAAGTACTGAGAAAATATTAAATGGTTCTTTTAAATTTATTAAATTAAAAAATAATAGTTTCAAAAGATTACCACAAATCCTTTGACATGTAACAAAGTGTAATTGTAAATAATAGGAGATGAAAAGTGAAGAGTATAATGAAAAACTCTTGTTGGCTAAAGCTTTCATCGTGAACTCATCATGCACCATCCTTAGTCTAATGTTAACTGAGAAAACAGGGAAATATAAATGCTAAGCAGAGTTAAGGTGCTAATCAAATGTTTATTTCAATCCATGAATGATTCTGCATATTAAGGCATATTCAAATCGCTATAACACCAAATTGAGGAACAAGGTAGCAATGTCATAGCCAGTAAAATGTTCCTCATGAATCACTTGAGGAGATTAACAAATAATACTACATGTTATATTGACTATGAAAATAAAACTGGCCTGTTTAAAAAATAATTTATACATATATCAATACANATATAGGAGACACAAAAGTATAGAACGGACTTTTGACATCTGGGGGAGAGGGAGAGGGTGGGATGATTTGGGAGAATGACACTGAAACATGTATACTATCATATTAATATTGTTTTTATTAAACATTTACTTTCACATTGAATAAATTCAATATTTTATCTATTACTATTTCATGTTCTATAAAATGGTTTCAATAATATAATTTGTCATTAACTATATAATCGATACATTAATTTTTAAAATTAATTACCAGAATAATTAATGATGAAAAATATTAGTTACAGATTGACTGTGAAAGCTGAGGGCAGAAATCAACTGCTTATTCACTGCTTTGTCAGCCCTGAGCCTGATGCCTGTCCTCAGTTCTTGAACCAGATTCTCATCTATCATTTCGTTAATTTTCATAGAAAATCTGTTCTTGGCACCAGATTGACTCCCTTCTGGTTCTGCTGTGGAGTGCCTCCCAGGGACCTCCCCTTTGGGGTAGGGGCTGGGGAGGAGTTGTGTGTTTTCTCTCTTTAGCCCCCAAGCCTCCCAAGAAGCTGGATTGGGATTTGTCTGAGAGAGTCTTTGTGTTGTGAAATCTGGGGCAGGGCCTTTAAAATACAGCTCCATTCATTGATCCTATTGGGATTTAAGAAAAGAATGAAAACTGAAAACTCACTTTTCTTATTTGTTCCTCCTCTCATTGCTCTTTTTCTCTTTTTCCTTCTATCCCTCGCCTCTGCCTGAGGAAGAGTGAGAATTAGGACATCTAAACTTTAGGGGAGAAAAAAATCTCTTTGTAGACTCTTCGATCTGGAACTCCAGCCGTTTAAAAGAGCCCGAGAAGAGGTCCTTTTGGATTTAGTCGCAGTTATTTATGTATTTTGAAGATGTTCGTGCATGGTAATTTAGAGAACCTTGGTTCTTAGTTCTGTGCGTGTGTGGTCAGTTGTGTCTGACTCTTTGTGACCCCGTGGCCTGTAGCCCGCCAGGCTCCTCTGTCCGTGGACTTCTCCAGGTATGAATACTGGAGTGGGTTGCCACTTCCCACTCCAGAGGCTCTTTCTGACCCAGGGACCAAAGCCAGGTCTCCTGCATTGGCAGGAGTAGTCTTTACCACTGAGCACCTGGGAAGCCCTCAGTTGTTTAAGAAACAACAATATTCCTATTTTCCTCAGATCTCCTTTGTCAAAGTTAACTTTTCTTTAAGTCCTACCTGGAATCACCTCCTTTTGCTTGAAGGGCAGCTCTTTTGAGAACAGATGATGCCAATATGTAAGCCCTTGGAGGAAGTTGAGCAGGGAAGGTAATTAATAAATCTCATCTTGATGCTCTTGAGGCTGTAACAACTAATTTTAAAAGACTCTAAGTCTTTTAGGAGGAAATTTTTGAAGAGAACTCAGGATGCGAAGTGTTAACTGGAGCAGAAAAACCCCCTAGTTAAGGAGTGATCCGTTGTCCTTGTCTGCCTTATGTCCTCGTGGGTCTTTCCCAGAACCCGCGTGAAGCCCTCCAAGTGTCTGGTGAAATGGGTGCTCTGCCCTTTCACCTGGGGCTGCTGCCGCCCTCATAAAACTCCTGTCTATTTGCTCCCGAGCATGGCGGGGAGCTAGGGGGCCTCCCTGGTAGATCATCTGGTAAAGAATCCTCCTGCCATGTAGAAGACCCCAGTTCAATTCCTCAGTTAGGATGATCCTCTGGAGGAGGGATAGGCTACCCACTCCAGTGTTTCATGGGCTTCCCAGCTAAAGACTCCACCTGCAATTTGGGAGCCCTGGGTTCAATCCCTGGATCAGGAACATCCCCTGGAGGAAGACATGGCAACCCACTCCAATATTCTTGCCTGGAGAATCCCCGTGGACAGAGGAGCCGGGCAGGCTACAGTCCATGGGGCTGCAAATAGTCAGACGCGACTGAGCGACTACGCACAGCACTGGGGAACTAGGACACTTAGGATGCCTTTGTCTTTGAGAAATGTTTGGGAGTCTAAAAGCNATGGGCTTCCCAGCTAAAGACTCCACCTGCAATTTGGGAGCCCTGGGTTCAATCCCTGGATCAGGAACATCCCCTGGAGGAGGACATGGCAACCCACTCCAATATTCTTGCCTGGAGAATCCCCGTGGACAGAGGAGCTGGGCAGGCTACAGTCCATGGGGCTGCAAATAGTCGGACGCGACTGAGCGACTAAGCACAGCACGTGGGGAACTAGGACACTTAGGATGCCTCTTTGTCTTTGAGAAATGTTTGGGAGTCTAAAAGCAACAGTGCCGCAGTGGAAAACTCTCATTTGTGTCCCCACCCCACCGCAAAAGTTCAAGACAAGTGCTCTGGTCAATGCTTTGTTTCTCCTCCCTTCCAAATTCTTCCGAATCATGCTTTTCCTCGTGTGCAAGTCGAGAAATAACTTTGGGGGGTGTTTATTTTTCCAGGCAAGTCCATGGCTCTGATTTTGTTTTTGGATGTTTTCCGTTTGTTCTAAGTAGGCGGGCTCCAAGTCTGGTGCCTGCGGTCTGCCAGCTCTTTCCTGTTGAGAACACTTGGTAACAAAGTGAGTTCCTAAGATTCTAAAACATGCATGTGACTCAAATACCCACACCTGCTTCACCTCATACTAAGGCAGAGCTGGCTGTTCATGCTGGGCTGTTTTCCCCCTAGAGTTGAAATCGTGTGTCTGCAGAGAGTACCTCTCTTGACATTTAAAAAAACATGTTGACTGTCTCATGGCATTGGCGTGTGTTGAACTATTTAATATTAAAATAGCTGGGCTTTTGAAACTTCTGACTCAGAAGAATGAAGGAGGCCCTTTTATAGGAGGCCTCTGAACCAGAGGGAAGGGTGTTGTCTAGATACCTGTTACAGCTGTTGGAAAGGTGGGTCACGGGGATGAGGTACTGGGAGAGGAGGTCACTCCTCGCATCTGATTGTTTGTGGCAGTTGTTGGTATCACTGAGAGCTGCCCGCGTAGTTTACGAAATACTCAGGGGTCAGCCCATCTCACAGCTTGGTTGGGATGGGCAGCCTCCCAGACTCCACCCTGAATCCTGAGGCAATTCCAGGACCTCTGGAAACACCCTCAGGGTTCAGGTCAGGCCAGAAAGCTTGCAACTGCTCTGGGAGTTGGGAGGCTGACCCTGGCCAGATGGACATGGAAGCGAAACAAGAGGCCGCCACTGTCCGTGTTTTGAAAGGCGTCTGTCTCCTCTCCTGGCAGACAGCATGGCCTGCTGTGCTGATGGTCTGCAGAGCCTGATTGCTCCCACAGCCACACGTGCACGCACCCCCCCACACACACACGCATCCTTCTCGCTGGGATGACTTACTTAGATCCCCGAGACCCTCAAAGAGCCTCTGTGTCAGGGGTCAGCGAGGCTTGGCATCTAAACCATATTTGCCCTGCTCTCCCAGATCTTTTTTTTTAATTAACTTTTTGGCTGCGTTTTCTCTGTTGCGACATATGGGCTCTTTCACTGTGCAAGGGCTTCTCTCTAGTTGTGCAAGGGCTTCTCTCTAGTTGTGTCTCCAGGGCTCCAGAGTGTGTGGCCTCTGTAGGTCTGCTCTCTGGGTTTAGTTGCCCCACAGCATGTGGGATCTTAGTTCCCTGACCGGATATCACACCCATGTCCCCTGCATTGGAAAGCAGATTCTTAACCACTGCACCACCAGGGAAGTGCCCTCTGTCAGATCTTTACTTCGGAGTCCCTTTCTCTCTGTCTGTCTTTGTGAATTTGGTTTTTCCAAGGACTCCTTTCCACCCCAAGTTGACTGTGGTTCTCTTTGCCCCATTCTGACCCCAGAATCGGCTCTGACAGCTCCCCTTTGTGAGTTCACCTTCTGGGGATTCTCTCCAGGACATTCGCCGCTGACAGGCTGAACTGGTTGACCTGTGATTACCTAGCAAATTTCTGAGAGCATGATGAACTGACATTTATTGACATGTACTTTGTGCCAGACCAGAAACCAGCTGGCTCCCGTTTAATCCTCCCAACCACCCCATAGCTTGATGAGTCCGAGGGATTCACCTGTGAGGCCCAGTGTCCTGCCCAAGGGCCCACGCGGCAGTGCTGACACCTGAACCAAGTGTGATCTGACTCCGATATTGGGGTGAATTCTGGTGACGCTGTTTGGAGATGAGTAAAGAGAGCCTCACCCCAAACGAGCTCTTTGCTGTTGGCTTTCCCTTTACCAGCCAACAGATTTAAAGGGAATCTTTGTGAATGCCATTCATCCAACTTGACTTCTCAAGAATGCTCTGCGGGCTGTTCTCTTCTCAGATGAGCTGAGTTCTCCCCATTCGTGACAGGCCTTTTTTGGCTACTCTCATTTCCCATCATCTTTTGGGGAAATATTTTGTTCTTCTCATCATATCATATTGTTCTTCTCATCATATCACCCTCCCTCACATGGGTTCTCCAGGAAGCAGATGCTGAGTTAGTGCTAAGAGTGTAAGATGTCTGTTTGGGAAAACATCTGTGGAAGGAATAGGGAGGGAGTAGGTGTGGGCAGGGGGAGCTGGCATGGACCAACCATGCTGCTGTCCTGACAGAGGCGGGCAGTCCCACTGGGAGCTCTGGAGTCAAGCTTGCTATTCGAAGGAGTCACTCAAGGTGAAAACAGCCAGGCCATGTCGCCCCATCTGGCTTGCTCTTGGCCACAAACCACCCCCAGAGAGCATGACCTTGACCTGAGAGTTGAGCATGACCTTGATGAAGCTCACAGCTGGAAGTCATGAGCTAATAAGACACTCCTAACCCTCTGGACAGCAGGTCCTTCCTTGAAGAGACATCTGAGCAGCCCTTCAGCTCAGGGATTTGCCTGTCCACTCCAGCACTCTTGCCTGGAAAATCCCATGGACGGAGGAGCCTGATAGGCTACAGTCCATGGGGTCGCAAAGAGTTGGACACAACTGAGCGACTTCATTTCACTTCCTCTTCCCTCCCAGCCTCACCTTACAGCACATTATCTTCCACAAAAATCCACAGGAACAATGCATGTGGTATTAAAACCCCTCTTGTTTACAGCCAGAAGGTGGGTGCAGACTGCCTGCCATCGGAGGGGCGGCTCATCGTTAAGAGAGAGGTATCCAGGGTACAGTCTGCTTGAGAGGCCCTGGTCTGGAGTGGAGGCGCCATAGTGGGTGCAGGGAGCCAGGCGAGGTGGCTGTGTTCCAGGATGCCCCAAGCCAGGGGCCAACCTTGGAGGCATAGCCTGTGCTAGCCATTGTTTTGGACCTTGGCTATACTGGACACCCAGGCCTCTGATTCTGGGCAAGCTGAGGAAATGTTGCCTCTGCTTCTCGAGAACTTTCTCAAGATCATGGTGGAGAGATAGGTGAGCGCAGTTAGCCTCTTCCACTCGCCTGGAGAAAGCACCTCACCCCTCCCAAGCACTCACCTGCCTTCTGGGCCTGTCTGAAAATGCCTCTGGTTTTCCCCAAGGCCCTTTTCTTCTGGGTGTGGGACTTATTTGCAGTTCAGTTCAGCCGCTCAGTCGTGTCCGACTCTTTGTGACCCCATGAATCGCAGCACGCCAGGCTTCCCTGTTCATTACCATCTCTCGGAGTTTACTCAGATTCACGTCCATCAAGTCCATGATGCCATCCAGCCATCTCATCCTCGGTCGTCCCCTTCTCCTCCTGCCCCCAATCACTCCCAGCATCAGAGTCTTTTCCACTGAGTCAACTCTTCTCATGAGGTGGCCAAAGTACTAAAGTTTCAGCTTTAGCATCATTCCTTCCAAAGAAATCCCAGGGTTGATCTCCTTCAGAATGGATTGGTTGGATCTCCTTGCAGTCCAAGGGACTCTCAAGAGTCTTCTCCAACACCACAGTTCAAAAGCATCAATTCTTCTGCACTCAGCTTTCTTCACAGTCCAACTCTCACATNGAGAAACAACTCCAGAAAGAATGAAAGGATGGAGCTAAAACAAAAACAATACCCAATTGTGCATGTGACTGGTGATAGAAGCAAGATCGGATGCTGTAAAGAGCAATATTGCATAGGAACCTGGATTGTCAGGTCCATGAATCAAGGTTAATTGGAAGTGGTCAAACAAGAGATGGCAAGGGTGAACGTCGACATTCTAGGAATCAGCGAACTAAAATGGACTGGAATGGGTGAATTTAACTCAGATGACCATTATATCTACTACTGCAGGCAGGAATCCCTCAGAAGAAATGGAGTAGCCATCATGGTCAACAAGAGAGTCTGAAATGCAGTACTTGGATGCAATCTCAAAAGCGACAGAATGATCTCTTTCGTTTCCAAAGCAAACCATTCAGTATCACAGTTATCCAAGTCTATGCCCCAACCAGTAATGCTGAAGAAGCTGAAGTTGAACGGTTTTATGAAGACCTACAAGACCTTTTAGAACTAACACCCAAAAAAGATGTCCTTTTCATTATAGGGGACTGGAATGCAAAAGTAGGAAGTCAAGAAACACCTGGAGTAACAGGCAAATTTGGCCTTGGCATGTGGAATGAAGCAGGGCAAAGACTAATAGACTTTTGCCAAGAAAATGCACTGGTCACAGCAAACACCCTCTCCCAACAACACAAGAGAAGACTCTACACATGGACATCACCAGATGGTCAACACCGAAATCAGATTGATTCTATTCTATGCAGTCAAAGATGGAGAAGCTCTATACAGTCAACGAAAACAAGACCAGGAGCTGACTGTGGCTCAGATCATGAACTCCTTATTACCAAATTCAGACTTAAATTGAAGAAAGTAGGGAAAACCGCTAGACCATTCATATATGACCTAAATCAAATCCCTTATGATTATACAGTGGAAGTGAGAAATAGATTTAAGGGCCTAGATCTGATAGAGTACCTGATGAACTATGGAATGAGGTTTGTGACATTGTATGGGAGACAGGAATCAAGACCATCCCCATGGAAAAGAAATGCAAAAAAGCAAAATGGCTGTCTGGGGAGGCCTTACAAATAGCTGTGAAAAGAAGAGAGGCGAAAAACAAAGGAGAAAAGGAAAGATACAAGCATCTGAATGCAGAGTTCCAAAGAATAGCAAGAAGAGATAAGAAAGCCTTCTTCAGCAATCAATGCAAAGAAATAGAGGAAGAGAACAGAATGGGACTTATTTTGGGTGTGAACAAACCACTGCAGTGGAATCCCTTATGATATTTGCATGGGGAGAGCCTCTTTGGCAGATAGAGGTTGCTGCCCCTTTTTCTTTCTCTAAACCTGGTTGTGAAAAAGAGGACAGTGAAAAATCTGGCTTAAAGCCTAACATTCAAAAAAACAAAGATCATGGCATCTGGTTCCATCACTTCATGGCAAATAGATGGAGAAAAAATGGAAATAGTCACAGATTATTTCCTGGGCTCCAGAATCACTGTGGCCAGTGACTGCAGCCATGAAATTAAAAGATGCTTGCTCCTTGAAATAAAAGTTATGACCAACGTGGAAACCCTATTAAAAAGCAGAAACATTGCTTTGCCAGCAAAGGTCCATCTAGTCAAAGCTGTGGTTTTTCCAGTAGTAATGTATGGATGTGAGAGTTGGACCATAAAGAAGGTTGAGCACCGAAGAATTGATGCTTTTGAACTGTGGTGTTGGAGAAGACTCTTGAGAGTCCCTTGGACTGCAAGGAGATCAAACCAGTCCATCCTAAAGGAAGTGAGTCCTGAATATTCATTGCAAGGACTGAAGCTGAAACTCCAATACTTTGGCCACCTGATGGGAAGAGCCGACTCATGGAAAAGACCCTGGTGCTGGGAAAGATTGAAGGCAGGAAGAGAGGGGGGTGACAGAGGATAAGATGGATGGATAGCATCATCGACTCAATGGACATGAGTTTGAGCAAACTCTGGGAGATAGTGAAGGACATGGAAGCCTGGAATGCTGCACTTCACGTGGTTGTGAAGAGTCTAACAGGACTGAACAACAGCAACAAACCTGGTCATAATGAGCAACATTAGGATGGGGCACATGGTAAGTCCCAAGGTCATGGCCTGGATTTGTTTGCGATCAAATTGCAATTTAAATCCTAGTTCCTCCTATATCAGTTTGGTGACCTTGGGCAAGTTAATCTCTCTGAGCCTATTTTCTCATCTCTAAAAGATCAAGGTGATGTGTGTGTGCAATTAACTCAATATTAGTTACACTTAATACTGGTACCCATCCCTCTTGTCTATTATAATTTGTATTAGTTTCTGGCACTTCTAATATAAACATTCCATTAAAAGCAAGCTTTGCATCTTCATATCAATGTTTATACTCATGTTTCCAATAATATATGGTTTCTTTAATGCTTAGTTTGCAGTTATTTTAAAAATCTCAGTAGATAATACAAAATGCCTACGCATTTACTTTGAGCATAATTAGCCAGAGGCCACAAATGTCAATGATGTCAGTCAGAACTGGTCAGCAGACACATGAAGAGTTATACTGATTAGAAGTCCAGATGTTAAAATTGTTCTGTCCACATCTCTAAGGACTTGGCTTATCTCTTTTTCTAGGACAGAACTTTATTGATTTAGCTTTCTTGTAATTGAAATCCTCCAAGCTAAGAAGAGGCCTAGAGGATCGTGCAGATGGATGAATTACAGGGAAAATATCCAACAAATCCAGCTTTTAAGGAGCACCCTTTGCTTGGAAAAGAATGTTGCCAAACTTAGAAACTCATTCTATGCAAACCTTTGTAAATTATGAAACCTGTTCGGCCCTACCATGCCTGCCAGGGATCCTTAGAGAAGAAAGAAAACCCAAAAATCCAATTTTAAAAAACCCTCAGCAAACTATACAGGAGAGATTTGAGAAAAGAACAGCGCCTAGCATTAGCCAGAACACATTAATCGAGGTAGTTATTTTGCAATTTAAGTATCTTTTCTCTGCTGACTTCAAAACAGTGAAAGAAATTTGAAAAAGAAGCCCACGATTTTGATGGAAGTTGTTTTGACATAAGTGAAACCAGGCTTGGCATGAGGTGGGGGCAGGCTCTGGCCAAGCCAATGGAACGGACCCTGGAAGGATTGAGACAAACTGGGGAAATTGTTTCAAGATGCAGCTGGATCCGCCTGAAAGGGGAGGGAAGTGGAGGGCACAGACATTTCATCAGTGTTTGAATTGATGTGTGAGCAGTGGCGGGTGCTTTCAGGAAATGCAAGGACCAACACGAGTCTCTCTTTTTTTACCGCCACCTCTGGGGAAGCGAAGAGGGTGGTGTCTTTTGAATGGTGCACTGTCAGGGCTTGAGGATTACTGGCTGCTTGTGAACTCAGTCGTGGTTGGTTCGCGGGAAGAGGGACAGAAAGGGAGAATGTGTGTCCCTAATTCTCTTAGCCTCCAGCACCTTTCACTCTGGAGGGACACGGAGATGTGGCAGCAGCAGTACAGAACTCAATCCCTGGGTCATCGTTGGTGCATTTTTTCAGGACTTGGTGGTTCTGAGTCTAGAAGAGAAATGAGCATCATCTTTGGGATGTGAGTCTGGCTTCAGTTACCCTTCAGCATTAATAGCAGCCTCTTCGTATCTANTTATGAAGACCTACAAGACCTTTTAGAACTAACACCCAAAAAAGATGTCCTTTTCATTATAGGGGACTGGAATGCAAAAGTAGGAAGTCAAGAAACACCTGGAGTAACAGGCAAATTTGGCCTTGGCATGTGGAATGAAGCAGGGCAAAGACTAATAGACTTTTGCCAAGAAAATGCACTGGTCACAGCAAACACCCTCTCCCAACAACACAAGAGAAGACTCTACACATGGACATCACCAGATGGTCAACACCGAAATCAGATTGATTCTATTCTATGCAGTCAAAGATGGAGAAGCTCTATACAGTCAACGAAAACAAGACCAGGAGCTGACTGTGGCTCAGATCATGAACTCCTTATTACCAAATTCAGACTTAAATTGAAGAAAGTAGGGAAAACCGCTAGACCATTCATATATGACCTAAATCAAATCCCTTATGATTATACAGTGGAAGTGAGAAATAGATTTAAGGGCCTAGATCTGATAGAGTACCTGATGAACTATGGAATGAGGTTTGTGACATTGTATGGGAGACAGGAATCAAGACCATCCCCATGGAAAAGAAATGCAAAAAAGCAAAATGGCTGTCTGGGGAGGCCTTACAAATAGCTGTGAAAAGAAGAGAGGCGAAAAACAAAGGAGAAAAGGAAAGATACAAGCATCTGAATGCAGAGTTCCAAAGAATAGCAAGAAGAGATAAGAAAGCCTTCTTCAGCAATCAATGCAAAGAAATAGAGGAAGAGAACAGAATGGGACTTATTTTGGGTGTGAACAAACCACTGCAGTGGAATCCCTTATGATATTTGCATGGGGAGAGCCTCTTTGGCAGATAGAGGTTGCTGCCCCTTTTTCTTTCTCTAAACCTGGTTGTGAAAAAGAGGACAGTGAAAAATCTGGCTTAAAGCCTAACATTCAAAAAAACAAAGATCATGGCATCTGGTTCCATCACTTCATGGCAAATAGATGGAGAAAAAATGGAAATAGTCACAGATTATTTCCTGGGCTCCAGAATCACTGTGGCCAGTGACTGCAGCCATGAAATTAAAAGATGCTTGCTCCTTGAAATAAAAGTTATGACCAACGTGGAAACCCTATTAAAAAGCAGAAACATTACTTTGCCAGCAAAGGTCCATCTAGTCAAAGCTGTGGTTTTTCCAGTAGTCATGTATGGATGTGAGAGTTGGATCATAAAGAAGGTTGAGCACCGAAGAATTGATGCTTTTGAACTGTGGTGTTGGAGAAGACTCTTGAGAGTCCCTTGGACTGCAAGGAGATCAAACCAGTCCATCCTAAAGGAAGTGAGTCCTGAATATTCATTGCAAGGACTGAAGCTGAAACTCCAATACTTTGGCCACCTGATGGGAAGAGCCGACTCATGGAAAAGACCCTGGTGCTGGGAAAGATTGAAGGCAGGAAGAGAGGGGGGTGACAGAGGATAAGATGGATGGATAGCATCATCGACTCAATGGACATGAGTTTGAGCAAACTCTGGGAGATAGTGAAGGACATGGAAGCCTGGAATGCTGCACTTCGCGTGGTTGTGAAGAGTCTAACAGGACTGAACAACAGCAACAAACCTGGTCATAATGAGCAACATTAGGATGGGGCACATGGTAAGTCCCAAGGTCATGGCCTGGATTTGTTTGCGATCAAATTGCAATTTAAATCCTAGTTCCTCCTATATCAGTTTGGTGACCTTGGGCAAGTTAATCTCTCTGAGCCTATTTTCTCATCTCTAAAAGATCAAGGTGATGTGTGTGTGCAATTAACTCAATATTAGTTACACTTAATACTGGTACCCATCCCTCTTGTCTATTATAATTTGTATTAGTTTCTGGCACTTCTAATATAAACATTCCATTAAAAGCAAGCTTTGCATCTTCATATCAATGTTTATACTCATGTTTCCAATAATATATGGTTTCTTTAATGCTTAGTTTGCAGTTATTTTAAAAATCTCAGTAGATAATACAAAATGCCTACGCATTTACTTTGAGCATAATTAGCCAGAGGCCACAAATGTCAATGATGTCAGTCAGAACTGGTCAGCAGACA
The DNA here is from genome assembly GCA_006410735.1 of Raphicerus campestris. Classification (NCBI taxonomy): domain Eukaryota; kingdom Metazoa; phylum Chordata; class Mammalia; order Artiodactyla; family Bovidae; genus Raphicerus; species Raphicerus campestris. Next base: position 152,139 of record SJYW01056857.1, on the reverse strand, counting down.
CATGAAGAGTTATACTGATTAGAAGTCCAGATGTTAAAATTGTTCTGTCCACATCTCTAAGGACTTGGCTTATCTCTTTTTCTAGGACAGAACTTTATTGATTTAGCTTTCTTGTAATTGAAATCCTCCAAGCTAAGAAGAGGCCTAGAGGATCGTGCAGATGGATGAATTACAGGGAAAATATCCAACAAATCCAGCTTTTAAGGAGCACCCTTTGCTTGGAAAAGAATGTTGCCAAACTTAGAAACTCATTCTATGCAAACCTTTGTAAATTATGAAACCTGTTCGGCCCTACCATGCCTGCCAGGGATCCTTAGAGAAGAAAGAAAACCCAAAAATCCAATTTTAAAAAACCCTCAGCAAACTATACAGGAGAGATTTGAGAAAAGAACAGCGCCTAGCATTAGCCAGAACACATTAATCGAGGTAGTTATTTTGCAATTTAAGTATCTTTTCTCTGCTGACTTCAAAACAGTGAAAGAAATTTGAAAAAGAAGCCCACGATTTTGATGGAAGTTGTCTTGACATAAGTGAAACCAGGCTTGGCATGAGGTGGGGGCAGGCTCTGGCCAAGCCAATGGAACGGACCCTGGAAGGATTGAGACAAACTGGGGAAATTGTTTCAAGATGCAGCTGGATCCGCCTGAAAGGGGAGGGAAGTGGAGGGCACAGACATTTCATCAGTGTTTGAATTGATGTGTGAGCAGTGGCGGGTGCTTTCAGGAAATGCAAGGACCAACACGAGTCTCTCTTTTTTTACCGCCACCTCTGGGGAAGCGAAGAGGGTGGTGTCTTTTGAATGGTGCACTGTCAGGGCTTGAGGATTACTGGCTGCTTGTGAACTCAGTCGTGGTTGGTTCGCGGGAAGAGGGACAGAAAGGGAGAATGTGTGTCCCTAATTCTCTTAGCCTCCAGCACCTTTCACTCTGGAGAGACACGGAGATGTGGCAGCAGCAGTACAGAACTCAATCCCTGGATCATCGTTGGTGCATTTTTTCAGGACTTGGTGGTTCTGAGTCTAGAAGAGAAATGAGCATCATCTTTGGGATGTGAGTCTGGCTTCAGTTACCCTTCAGCATTAATAGCAGCCTCTTCGTATCTAAGGCCAAAGGCAACTCCATTATGTGAGGAAGCGCAGGAATTGCCTTAGGCAGAGCTGGGGAGTTGGATCTCTGGTAAGACCTGAGTCACAGGGAGTGAGCCACTTTGGATTTTCTGTTTCTCAGAGCTGATCTATCTTCAGCTCTCAGAGGCAAGTCATAGCAGAGAGCTCTTTGATGTAAAGTGTCATTGACTGGCTAGGGAGCAGGGCAGAAGAAAGACCTTAGCATCAGTACAGGCAAAAGAAGTACCAAAGAGACTTTGGATTCATTAGGCCCTGGTAATCTGTCCTGGAAAAACAATAACATGGAGAAAATTAAAAATGCAATGAAGTTTTGAAATAAAAATGAAAAAAATGAAATGCAGAGTAACATGACTATATTAGCATATGATATGTATAACATTAGCATGGTGTTTGGACTCTATGCCTAGTTAGTGTAATGAGAAATTATTTCCTTTCAAAACATAGTTTATGATGTTGGAAAAGTAAGGAAAGTCTAGGAGACCAAATAGGAAAGAGTGCCCCCCTTCACTTCAGTGCAGTCGTGGGAGGGACTCTGAAGGGAGGAGGGGCTGCTAGGTACGTTAGAGCCCAAACTGGAAGGAAAGGTGGTTACTCCCCAGAATAATGTGAAGGGAAAGGCTGGGTGAGATGCTGAAATCATTGGATAATTGGGCATGATCCGCGGGAAAGTGAGAAAGATGTTCTCAAAAGAGCATGTTTGCATGAGTCAAGACTTTGTAGGATGTAAATGCAGAAGGGGATACATTCTGATGACTGAGGAGCAATTAAAAAGGAGTAGCTTTTAAGAAGCAAGACACAAGAGACCATGTATTGTATGATTCCATTTATATGAAACATGCAGAAGGAGCAGATCTACAGATAGAAAAAGTGGTGGCTGGGCTGGGAATGGCATTAACTGTGAAAGGGCATAAGGAATCTTACTAGGGTGATGAAAATGTTTTGAAACTGATTTATGTTGATGGTTGCATAGCTTGATAAATTTCCCCAAAATCATTGAGTTGTACATTTGAAATGGCTGAATTGTAGGAGATATAAAATATGCCTCAATGAAGTTATTTATCCAAAAGAAGTCTTTTTTTTTTTTTTAATAGAAGGGGTTTTTTTCATTGACCAGTCATTTGTGTGTGCTGCTGCTGCTGCTGCTGCTAAGTCGCTTCAGTTGTGTCCGACTCTTTGCGACCCCATGAATTGCAGCACGCCAGGCCTGCCTGTCCATCACCAACTCATGGAGTTCACCCAAACTCATGTCCATCGAGTTGGTGATGTCATCCAGCCACTAGACAATTTTCAAAGAAATCAGAGGACTATTAAGGATTTTGACCTCACTAGTCATTTTTGTTATTGTTGTTCAGTCCCTAAGTCGTGTCCGACTCTTTGCGACCCCATGGACTGCAGCACACCAGGCTTCCCTGTCCTTCACTGTGTCCTGGAGTTTGCTCAAACTCATGTCTATTGAGTCAGTGATGCTGTCTAACCATCTCATCCTCTGCTGCCCTCTTTTCCTTTTGCCTTCAGTCTTGCCCAGCATCAGGGTCTTATTTCCAATAAGAGTCAACACTTTGCATCAGGTGGCCAAAGTGCTGGAGCTTCAGCATCAGTCCTTCCAATGAATTCTCTTGCCATTACTGATTTGCAAATCAGGACGTGAGGTAGCTCTTGACTGGCAGACTGGTAGAGAATGCAAAGAGTGACAAATGGTCCTCTGAGACACTTCCAGTGTCTTAAATTAAGGGATTAACTTGTTATACCCCTTGCCAGAGGCAAGATTGGAAGTACATACAAAACATTTCAGTGTGCTTTTGATTCTGCAAGAACTCTGGCCTCAGAAAGTCCACCTAAAGGAGCTTATCTCCAGGAGACTTTAAATATCATTGCTACTTTGTGCCTCCCAATTTTTTGTTTCCAATTCAGTCCTCTGCTCCAGTATCGAGATTCAGATGTCCAGCCACCCACCCAGCAGCCACACAGCCTCTCAAACAACATGTTCAGAATGTAACTCCAGAATAGACCTGGGCATCAGAATAGGTCAGATGGCCCCGACCCACAGAAAGCTACTCTACCAGCCTCAGGTGGTGACAGCTCCATGCCTCTGGTTGCTCAAGCCAAACACTTAGACACCATCCTTGACTTCTGTCTTCCCCTCACACCCTGTATCAGATCCAAAAGCAAAGACTGCTGACTCTACCTTCAAAACTGATCTTGATTTTGACCACTTCAAACCGCCCCTACTGTTACTGTGCACTGAGCCAGCCTCTCTGCCACAGGTAACTGAATATCTGGCCTCACTCCTGCCCTTGCTTTACCAGTAGTCTACTCAAAACAGGAGCAGAGCCTTCGTGTTAAAACAGAGTACATATCACATGATTCCGCTGCTCGGAGCTGAACTGCTTCTCACTTTTTTTAAGAACTAGCTTTCTTTTTTGTTGTTTTTAAATCTAATTTATTTTTTTGTTTTTGGCTTTGCTGGGTCTTTGTTGCTGTGTGGTGCTGTTCTCCAGTTGCTGTGCACAGGCTTCCTATTGCTGTGGCTTCTCTTGCAGAGCACAGGCTCTAGCGCCCTTAGCTTCAGTCATTGTGGCTCCTGGGCTCTATAGCACAGGCTCAGTAGTTGTGGGACACAGGCTTAGTTGCTCCAGATTTTCTCAGATATGAGATCGAACCCATGTCTCCTGCATTGGCAGGCGGATTCTTTACCACCGAGCCACTTGGGAAGCCCCCACTCCCCATTCTGTACAAAAGTCTTTACAACAGTCTTGCAGAAACTGGTATCTCCCCTACCTAGTCCCCCGTTACTCTCCTCCTTGCCCACTCCTCGCTGTTCTCACATGCACCAGGCACATTTCCAGTTTACCCCTTTTACACTGGCTCTTCCCTCTGTCTGGAACGTTCTTCTCCCAGGCAGCTGCACAGCCAACTCTTTCATCTTCTTCAAGTGTTTGCTCAGTGCACTTAAAATTTCAATCCACCTCTTTCAGCTCCTGGCGTACTCAGTCCTCTTTATCGTGTTCAATATGTTCTATTTTCCATAGCATGTCTCACCTTCTAACATACTACTCAGTATTTATTTGGATGATTATTTAAATAGGTCTGTTGTTTCTTTGCCTCTGCTAACTGTGAGCTCTACAAAGATGGACATCAGTTTTTTCACTGCTATACCCCCACCAAATGCCTAAACCAGTGCCTGGTATACGTAGGTGTTCAATAACTGTTGGTTAAATGAGTGAATGAATGAATAGATTTGTAATGCGCAAGTAGTAATTCTGTATGCAGAAAAAGTAGTGTATGTCATGAGGGAAACAGAAGTGAAAGGAGTTCCCATGTGTGCTGTCTGAGCTCATCAGTTCCCTCATGAGGTGAAATTGACTCATTCATGTACAGCAAAGTCTGACCTCAAGTGCATGCTCTCCCCGCCCCTCCCCCTCCAGGGAAAATGTGACCAACATCATCAGGATGAGTTAGCAAAGCTGTGTGGCTGGAGTTCTAATTCGATTTTGTATAGACTGCACGTTGATTTCATATAGTCATAAGAAACTCTGATTCACTCATAGTAATTGAATAAAGAAATGCAGTCATTTGCAAATAGAAGCCTGGAGGGTCTGTTTTGTGGGGCAGTTTCTCTGCAGTATGTTTTATAAGGTCAGTTCTTACTGTTGATCACATGTTTTCTACTTAGCTTCTGAATTCCTGGTTCCCAAAAGTGTATGAATGCTTTTAAAATTGCTTTTATTGATTCGTGCAGAAAATGGGGTATAAGAAAACCTTGGAGGAAAGCTGAAACTTCATGTAAACTTACTACAACATGAATGCAAAGACCATGCTTCTCGGTCTTTGCTGTGAAAGCTGTATTGGAGTAGGAAGCATGGTGTGTCCTGGTGTAGAGGCACTGCCATGACAGGGGTGAATTTAAATCAATCTTGTTAGTTTGAGATGTGAATTTTCAAAACAAATACGAAAAATCAATGATACCTTTTGCGTGGAAATTGAAAAAAAATTTTTTTCAGGGATTATATGATTTAGCTACTTTTTGAGTATTCAAGGTTTTGTGTTTTTTTTTGTTTTTTTTTTTAAATGTGGACCATTTTTAAAGTCCTTATTGAATTTGTTACAATATTGCTTCTGTTTTATGTTTTGGCATTTTGGTTGGGAGGCATATGGAATCTCAGTTCCCTAAGCAGGGATCTAACCCTTACCCCTCCTCATTGGAAAGCAAAGTCTTAAGCACTAGACCAAGGAGGAAATCCCTGATACACTGACTTTAATCAGTATTTGTGAACTCGGAGGTTTAAACACCCACTTTCTTTATGACTCCTCTTAGTATAATACCACCTCTGTTTGATTCTACCTGAAAGATTTATTTTTGATATTGTTTTGATGTAAGATGCGTATTGATTTTTATTTCTTAGTCACTGGTGTAACGACTCATATCACTGAGCTCCTTGGATAAGATTGGGCAACAAGGTCAGTTATGAACTGAGTCAGCATATTCTTCTGCTACATGTCAAGAATTATGATTTTATCTGACCAGGAAGCTAACCAGTTAGCCTGCCACAGTTTCCTGGGTGCTGCCGGCAGAAAATAGGAGAGTCCTGGATCAAGAATGAAAGGCAGTTTATCCTTCATAGAAAGAGCAGTAGCCAGAGGCTCAGCATACTTGCCCCTCTTCTCCACAACCCAGTTCCCCTAGAGCCCCGTGACCTCTGTCCTCATAGGTAGATGCTATGGCTTAAATTTCACTCCCCTACTCTGGTGGTTACAGATTTGGCAGCTGATAATTTGGTTTGGATTTGAATGACTAATATTGTATCATAGGTCAGAAAAAAAATTTTTTTGTCAAGTATCTATTCTGATTCTTCACTTTCAACCTGTGTTTGCCAATCCAAATTTTATGATTAAAAAAAACTTATAAACATGGACTTCTCTGGTGGTCCAGTGGTTAAGACACTGCAATTCCAAATCAGGGGGGCACAGGTTTGATCCCTGGTCAGGGAGCCAGGATCCCACATGCTGTGTAGAGAGGCATAAATAAATAAAAAATGTAATTAATTAAATTAGTAATAAACACACATTTTATCATAAAGAAAACGCGTTCACTTATGCATATTCTTCAGATAAGAGAGAGAAGGGGAGAGTCACTGAAGCCAGGCATTTGTGCTGAAGAGAGAAGGTGAGAATGAGTAAAACTTGGCTTCCCCAGTTAGCTCCGCCACCCAGCAGTTGGAATAGTGTTCTGGTTACTTTTACGCTAAGCCCAGACCCTGTTCTATTTTCAGCTCTGTTTTGGTGCCCAATCCCATCTTCCTCCATCTGCTCAGAGCTCCCTTTCCCCTCCGTGAACTAGCAAGGAAGCATGTTGAGTTCTTTCCAGAAAGGGCCTTGGGAGTGCATCAAAGGGATCCGTATCTTTTCCCAGCGTGATATTCAGACCCCAAATTCTGCCTTCGGGGTCCCCCAAAGAAAGATCAGCTGTTTCTAGGAAGGGCTGTGGAATCCGGGAAAAGTGTGCCCCAAATTCAAGGTAGCTGGAGGGCTACACCCGAGAATGCCCGTGGGGACCCTGGAAGTGATGTTTCTGACTCCAGGAAGTGATGTTTCTCATCTTCCCTTCCCCTCTTGGAGAGCTGTCCAAACTTGCCTCCCTCTGCTTCCTAGCCAAGACTTCACTGGGAAATCAATCTCTCTGTATTTAACACTTCCTCTCAGCCCATTGTTCTCTGGGAACCTGCAGATTTATAACCTGAGACAGCCCTTTGGAATAATTAGGCTTAGCAGGTTTTCAAAGGACCACAGCCAGCTTTCCAGCCTCCTGTTACTCCTTAGATGAGAGGTAAGAGGTTGGTCCTGTGCGTTAGACAGGGTGGATCTCTGCAGCTATTTTCACTGTAGAAATCTCAGACCCTGATAACTTGTCTATAAACATCTCCTTGTAGTCAGTGTTTAGTATCCTGCTTTCTGTCCTGGAGACCTGACATACTCAGATGAAGCAAGAATATATGGTTTGGTGAAAAGTTCCAGAATGCTTTTATGTGTTGAGTTATACAGACCATTGTAGTACAGGCCAGGGCCCTGCGATGAAGATCCAAGTTCCTCTGAGTTACACGCACATGTGTACCCTCAGTTCAGCCTGGCGTCAGACTTCTATAGTCTTACACTATGTACCAGACATCAGTGATCAGTGGCTGGAGGCCCAAGATGACTTCCAGGGGCACCTGGAGATCGTAGCTTCCAAGAGCTTTGGCAAAACAGTCTCAGATATCAAAACTGTACAGCTTCTTCTGGCCTTCTTTTGATAGAATCAGGGCATGAGTTAAGGATGGGTTTCTTTGGCCTTCCAGCATCTCACCTGTCTTTGCCCCTCTTATCTCCTGCCCCATATCCATCTTGGTCTTCAAACTCCAGGAAGCTTTATCCCTTTAGCTCCTCCAAGCATCTAGTCTCACCTGCCAACCGCTTCTCAGGCTCCCACTCCTGCAGAGCCCAGACTTCAGAATTACGACAGCATTAAGAAACAGAGGAGGTACTCAAAGTTTCATTTGGATAAAGCACTTTTTGAGAGGAAGGGATCTAGTCAGACAAGTTCTNAGTGTTCTGGTTACTTTTACGCTAAGCCCAGACCCTGTTCTATTTTCAGCTCTGTTTTGGTGCCCAATCCCATCTTCCTCCATCTGCTCAGAGCTCCCTTTCCCCTCCGTGAACTAGCAAGGAAGCATGTTGAGTTCTTTCCAGAAAGGGCCTTGGGAGTGCATCAAAGGGATCCGTATCTTTTCCCAGCGTGATATTCAGACCCCAAATTCTGCCTTCGGGGTCCCCCAAAGAAAGATCAGCTGTTTCTAGGAAGGGCTGTGGAATCCGGGAAAAGTGTGCCCCAAATTCAAGGTAGCTGGAGGGCTACACCCGAGAATGCCCGTGGGGACCCTGGAAGTGATGTTTCTGACTCCAGGAAGTGATGTTTCTCATCTTCCCTTCCCCTCTTGGAGAGCTGTCCAAACTTGCCTCCCTCTGCTTCCTAGCCAAGACTTCACTGGGAAATCAATCTCTCTGTATTTAACACTTCCTCTCAGCCCATTGTTCTCTGGGAACCTGCAGATTTATAACCTGAGACAGCCCTTTGGAATAATTAGGCTTAGCAGGTTTTCAAAGGACCACAGCCAGCTTTCCAGCCTCCTGTTACTCCTTAGATGAGAGGTAAGAGGTTGGTCCTGTGCATTAGACAGGGTGGATCTTTGCAGCTATTTTCACTGTAGAAATCTCAGACCCTGATAACTTGTCTATAAACATCTCCTTGTAGTCAGTGTTTAGTATCCTGCTTTCTGTCCTGGAGACCTGACATACTCAGATGAAGCAAGAATATATGGTTTGGTGAAAAGTTCCAGAATGCTTTTATGTGTTGAGTTATACAGACCATTGTAGTACAGGCCAGGGCCCTGCGATGAAGATCCAAGTTCCTCTGAGTTACACGCACATGTGTACCCTCAGTTCAGCCTGGCGTCAGACTTCTATAGTCTTACACTATGTACCAGACATCAGTGATCAGTGGCTGGAGGCCCAAGATGACTTCCAGGGGCACCTGGAGATCGTAGCTTCCAAGAGCTTTGGCAAAACAGTCTCAGATATCAAAACTGTACAGCTTCTTCTGGCCTTCTTTTGATAGAATCAGGGCATGAGTTAATGATGGGTTTCTTTGGCCTTCCAGCATCTCACCTGTCTTTGCCCCTCTTATCTCCTGCCCCATATCCATCTTGGTCTTCAAACTCCAGGAAGCTTTATCCCTTTAGCTCCTCCAAGCATCTAGTCTCACCTGCCAACCGCTTCTCAGGCTCCCACTCCTGCAGAGCCCAGACTTCAGAATTACGACAGCATTAAGAAACAGAGGAGGTACTCAAAGTTTCATTTGGATAAAGCACTTTTTGAGAGGAAGGGATCTAGTCAGACAAGTTCTAGGCTAGAACTCAGTCCCTCATTTCTGGCCTTTTCTCTTTGTCTTAAGGCCAGGCTGGGATGGTCAAAATAAAATAAATTTTAAGTGAATGAATGAATAATTTTACATACCAGAGGACAGACTTTTGGAATAAGTCAAAAATAATCATATGGTATAGAGAAGCTACCATATGGTAGAAGACTCATTTTACCTGTTATAAATGACGAGGAGACCTATTTTTCTAAGTCACGTGATTGTACTTTGTGTCTCGTTTCTCTAATGTCGACTTCGAAGTTTACAGATACTAATGGTGGGTAAAAGTTCTGCAGAACAGAAAGGGGATTTGGAAGTATGAATTAGCCAGGCAGGTGAGGGAAAAAAGTCATTTTGAATACTTGATGGAGAGGGGATGCGGTGGCATTACCTTTAAGGTGATTCAGAGAATTGTAAGAAAATTGCCCACTGCCTAAGAGTCTCTTTTTCACTAACTTGCTACAGTGTCCATAATTCATGCATTACAGTTTGCCTTCAGGATGACCTTAGAAAATGCAATGTCCAGGAAGGAATAAAGTAACCTGTCATATAGTTCCCTGAAGGTGTCAGGGTCTTATTTATTGTTAGGAAGCCAGGAAAGGACTGGGAGATGGTGCCAAACTAAGGATAAACTCCTCTTGCTTTGTAATTCTGCTGAATGTGGATCTTGCACAGGGAATAAAGTAGTATCAGCCTTGGAAAAGTCTAAGGTTCTTAGAGTGCCTGTGAGAGCAGAGATGGGAAAGATATTCAAAATCTTACACTCTGAATCAGTGGACCAGCCTTCTTGGTATGAGTGGAAGGTCTCTGTGGATAATCCATCAAGTTGTTCAGAGTTGTAATACAAAAAGTAGAGTCTCGAAAGCAATTGGATAGAAATTGCCTCTCCCAGTGAAATCTTTTTCACGTTGATGGTAAATGTCCTGGAGGCCTAGGATGACTTGGACATAAACGGACTGTTTTCTGTTTCTCTAGGTTTTTGTTTTATACTTGACACTGGGCTAGCTAGCTTGCTCTCCTACTCCTGGAACTCTGCCCAGGAAACCAGCAATCACAGTTAGAACATGAAAGCAACTTAGAGATGATCCATTTTAACCCCTTCACTTTGCAGATGAGGAAGCTGAAGTCCAGGGATGGTACTGATTTAAGAAGCACAACTGCCCAGAGGATGTGCATGGTTGGGAAGCAGACAGACCTGGGTCTACCAGTTGGCAGTTGTGCGAACTTGGGCAAGTTAGTTAATATTTTTGAGCCTTGATTTCTTCTTCTGAGAGTTCTTAAGGAGCGTTCACGCAAAGAAAAAAATTCAAAACTTGGCCGATATTATTATATTTGCTATTAGTTTTTTTTAATTGAGATGTAATTCACAGACATAAAATTCACCATTTTAAAATGTACAAATTAGTGGTTATATTCACCATATTGTGCAGTTATCACCACTGTCTAATTCTAGAACATTTTCTTCACCTCCCTACAAAAAAACCTGTACCTATTAGTGGTCAGTCCCAATTCTCCTCTCTTTCCTCACTCCCAGCTCCTGGGAACCACTGATCTGCCTTCTGTCTCAATGGGATCTCCCTATTCTGGACATGTCCAATAATGGAATGATACATATCCCTTTGTGACCTGGCATCTTTCAGTTAGCATAATGCTTCAAGCTTCCCCCATGTTGTAGCATTAACTTCATTCCTTTTTATTTCTAAATAGTATTCCACTGTACAGAGGTATCATATTTTGTCTCTCCATTCATCTGTCAATGAAAATTTGGTGTAATTAGCATTGTTTTACATGGTTGGGCCAAAGCTATAATGAAAACTTGGATGTCTCTCAACCTGGTCCTGTTTTTACTAACCCATCCGGTTTTTCATAATATCTGAACATATATATTGGATTAATAGTAGTGGTTTGCTCAAAGGAAACCCTTATAGCCTGCTAATTACTCTTATGATTTTATACCTTTCAAAGATTTTATCCAGTATGAAAAAAGTATACAATTCAAAAAATGAAATCTAAATATTGTAGAAAAATGGTGCTGGAACCAGGGTTCATTTTCTAGACCCTAGAAAGGTCTAGAAATGTGTTTCATCTAGAAATGCTTGGAAATACCTTTCATCTCACTGTTTCATGGAACAACTTGGGGTCTGTATAGGATCTTTTATCTACCTAATTTTATGTGTCAGTTCATTGCCATGGTTTACAGCCCAGGATCAAAGAAAGTTTTTTGCTAGCTTTGGCTGATATTTGAGGACTTCTCTCTCATTCATTTTACTTCAAGGCAAAAATTCAGAATTGTTCTCTTCTTTGGCTAGACAGTCACTGTCGTTGCGATACCCTGACCTTTACGTACGGGGAATATATGCCTTTGGCTCAGAACTTAACGACATTTCAAACATGGCTGGTCATCTCTCCTTATGACCTGGTCCTTTTCTCACACACTGACTGCCCCAGCTTTCAGGTCTGGTATTTAGACAGAGAGAGAGGCTGGTTTGGTATACTGGAAAATTTCTCTGTTTTCTACTAATTGAAAAGGTAGGCACCATAGCCCCAGGCATTCTCTTTATGGGGCATGAAGAAGGGAAGCGGGTCTGACTCGTTAAGGATCTAGTTGCTGACATTCTTTGCTTGGGAGCCAGTGATGTGTAGAATGTGGCAAGATTCCAGTGGCTGAAGGCATTTCCCTGGGTTCATCTGGGGGTTGTGCTGCCTTATCTTTGGTGGCATGAGTGGGGGATCCAGCCCAGGCTGGCTGCCTGACTTTGAGTAAGTGTTTTCTTTAGTGAAACTTTAATGATCTGGTCCTAAGATGCTGCTAAGTACTCATCTCACTTGATGTTTTACTGTTATTCTCTAAGATCTGGAGGAGTCATCAGGCTTCACATGCATTAGCTCATATGATTTCCTGCCTCTAAATGTTTGACAGTCCTCAGATACATGTGAAAACCATTGAGCCTGGCCCTTGTCTTGCTCAAGCTTAACACCCCTCCTTCCTTCCACCATTCCTGGTTGCCATGGCTTCCAGCAGCCATGTTCATCGTGGTTGCCCTGTGTCTGTGTGTTTTGCACTTTGTTAGTATTCCTCTTCATGTGATGCCCAGACTGGAAGTAAGACTTCACATGTTCTATGAACAGCCAAACTGGGGCCAGTACCAAGAAATGAACCTGGTCCTCATTTCACGCCACACACACTGGCTAGTGCTTCTCTATTGCTNGTACGGGGAATATATGCCTTTGGCTCAGAACTTAACTACATTTCAAACATGGCTGGTCATCTCTCCTTATGACCTGGTCCTTTTCTCACACACTGACTGCCCCAGCTTTCAGGTCTGGTATTTAGACAGAGAGAGAGGCTGGTTTGGTATACTGGAAAATTTCTCTGTTTTCTACTAATTGAAAAGGTAGGCACCATAGCCCCAGGCATTCTCTTTATGGGGCATGAAGAAGGGAAGCGGGTCTGACTCGTTAAGGATCTAGTTGCTGACATTCTTTGCTTGGGAGCCAGTGATGTGTAGAATGTGGCAAGATTCCAGTGGCTGAAGGCATTTCCCTGGGTTCATCTGGGGGTTGTGCTGCCTTATCTTTGGTGGCATGAGTGGGGGATCCAGCCCAGGCTGGCTGCCTGACTTTGAGTAAGTGTTTTCTTTAGTGAAACTTTAATGATCTGGTCCTAAGATGCTGCTAAGTACTCATCTCACTTGATGTTTTACTGTTATTCTCTAAGATCTGGAGGAGTCATCAGGCTTCACATGCATTAGCTCATATGATTTCCTGCCTCTAAATGTTTGACAGTCCTCAGATACATGTGAAAACCATTGAGCCTGGCCCTTGTCTTGCTCAAGCTTAACACCCCTCCTTCCTCCCACCATTCCTGGTTGCCATGGCTTCCAGCAGCCATGTTCATCATGGTTGCCCTGTGTCTGTGTGTTTTCCACTTTGTTAGTATTCCTCTTCATGTGATGCCCAGACTGGAAGTGAGACTTCACATGTTCTATGAACAGCCAAACTGGGGCCAGTACCAAGAAATGAACCTGGTCCTCATTTCACGCCACACACACTGGCTAGTGCTTCTCTATTGCTGCATCTTAATACAGCCCCTCCACCCTGCCCAGCTCAGGCTCTTTTTTTTCCACCTTAACTCATGTGATGCACAGTTCCTCTTATGCTGGTGATTGTTGTTGTTGTTGTTTTGCCTCAGTTTGACTTTCCAATCTGTGGCTTTTTAAATTTTATTGGAATATAGTTGATTTACAATATTGTGTCGATTTCTGCTATACATCAAAGTGACTGAGTTATTATATATGTATATATATTCTTTTTCATACTCTNCCAGCAGCCATGTTCATCATGGTTGCCCTGTGTCTGTGTGTTTTCCACTTTGTTAGTATTCCTCTTCATGTGATGCCCAGACTGGAAGTGAGACTTCACATGTTCTATGAACAGCCAAACTGGGGCCAGTACCAAGAAATGAACCTGGTCCTCATTTCACGCCACACACACTGGCTAGTGCTTCTCTATTGCTGCATCTTAATACAGCCCCTCCACCCTGCCCAGCTCAGGCTCTTTTTTTTCCACCTTAACTCATGTGATGCACAGTTCCTCTTATGCTGGTGATTGTTGTTGTTGTTGTTTTGCCTCAGTTTGACTTTCCAATCTGTGGCTTTTTAAATTTTATTGGAATATAGTTGATTTACAATATTGTGTCGATTTCTGCTATACATCAAAGTGACTCAGTTATTATATATATATATATATTCTTTTTCATACTCTTTTCCATTACGGTTTATCATAGGATATTCACTATCATTCCCTATGCTATACGGTAGGACCTTGTTGCTCTTATGTTCTGGATATAATAGTTTGTATCATGCAATTGATTTTTTGATCCCAAGGGCAGAACTATACATTCCTCCCCAGTCTGATTTTTTACATTTCCCTGGACACTGGCAGTGTTGTCCCATCAGAACAATATGAATGGGAGGCTGACATCATTCTGATTCAACAAGTTGTTGAGCAAAATGAAGAATAATTCAAAACAAAACAGTACATTTGGATTGGCCCTGTTAATAGAAAAATCCTTCTCTGAGTATCTTCATAGGAGACTTTCATGAATCGTATTCAGTTCATGATGGTCTTTTGATTTCTTTGGGAGTTATTTCTAGCATCAACAATTCAGTAGATTGAATGGAGCATGGAGCCTGTTTAAGAAGCTTAGTGCCTCGATCACTCTGCCAGGCTTTTAATTACATGGGTTCTGCGTGGGCCATGGATGCACGGATCCACTGCATTGTTCGCGGAGGATGTTTGGAGGGTTTTAACCGACCCCTCTCTTTCCCTTGCAGTTACCTGGCTGAGCAGTGCTGGAATGGCGGCTTCATCTACCTGATCATGCTACGCCGCTTCAAGCACCAAGTCCATTCTTATAACGGCAACAGTAGCAACAGCTCCGAACCAGGAGAGACACCTACCTTGGAGCTGGGGGACCGATCAGTGAAAAAGGGGAAAAGAGCAAGAAAGTTTGGGGTCATTGCCAGGCCTTCTACCCACAAAGCCGCTGAAGAGTCCAAGAGCAGTACTGGCTGTGAGTTGGACCGCGACCCCGTGTCTGAGCTGGACAATGGCCTAGACCCTGAACTGGGAAACGGTCATGCTTTTGAGCTAGAAAATGGCCCGGATTTGCTCAAGGAGGTGGCTGGATCCCATCTAGATAGGTCGGAATTGGACAGAGGGACAGAGCCTAGAATTCCAAAGACAGATGCCCCTCTGCCCACAAGCAATGACAAACGCCGCTTCTCAAAATCTGGGAAGACAGACTTCCAATCCAGCAACTGCCTGGCACAGGTAAGGTTTGCTTTGATGGTAGAAGCTGAATTTTACATGAAATATTGTTTGCAGTTGTGTTTACAGTTTAGAAAATACACCTGAGATGACCTTGCATTTGGATACCGAAAGATAAGAAAAATGATCAGAGGACATGATAATAACAACAACAAAAAATCCAAGTTATTTTATCCCACTTAAATAAAGAGCTAGTCGAGTGATCCTAAGTGGAAAATTCAAGCCTTCTGTGGTATAACTTGAGTCATATGAGGCCCAGATAAAGTACTTGAACTGCATCATTATTTATCACTGTTGTCACCAGTGGAATCGCCACTGCAGGGCCAAGAATTCATGGTGGCTGCTGATAGCATAAATATCCAAGCCTCAGTATTACACAGGAAGGATGTCCAACCTGCAGGGAAGCGTCTGCTTTTATTTTTAACACATCAAAACAAGTGACATTTTCAGGGGATTGTGTTACTATATGGCTAAATTCCAGTGAAGTCTGGAAACTTCGTAGAAATCTCTGAAACTGTGGTATCCAGCTGTGATGGTCAGAGNCATTAAGGATCTAGTTGCTGACATTCTTTGCTTGGGAGCCAGTGATGTGTAGAATGTGGCAAGATTCCAGTGGCTGAAGGCATTTCCCTGGGTTCATCTGGGGGTTGTGCTGCCTTATCTTTGGTGGCATGAGTGGGGGATCCAGCCCAGGCTGGCTGCCTGACTTTGAGCAAGTGTTTTCTTTAGTGAAACTTTAATGATCTGGTCCTAAGATGCTGCTAAGTACTCATCTCACTTGATGTTTTACTGTTATTCTCTAAGATCTGGAGGAGTCATCAGGCTTCACATGCATTAGCTCATATGATTTCCTGCCTCTAAATGTTTGACAGTCCTCAGATACATGTGAAAACCATTGAGCCTGGCCCTTGTCTTGCTCAAGCTTAACACCCCTCCTTCCTCCCACCATTCCTGGTTGCCATGGCTTCCAGCAGCCATGTTCATCATGGTTGCCCTGTGTCTGTGTGTTTTCCACTTTGTTAGTATTCCTCTTCATGTGATGCCCAGACTGGAAGTGAGACTTCACATGTTCTATGAACAGCCAAACTGGGGCCAGTACCAAGAAATGAACCTGGTCCTCATTTCACGCCACACACACTGGCTAGTGCTTCTCTATTGCTGCATCTTAATACAGCCCCTCCACCCTGCCCAGCTCAGGCTCTTTTTTTTCCACCTTAACTCATGTGATGCACAGTTCCTCTTATGCTGGTGATTGTTGTTGTTGTTGTTTTGCCTCAGTTTGACTTTCCAATCTGTGGCTTTTTAAATTTTATTGGAATATAGTTGATTTACAATATTGTGTCGATTTCTGCTATACATCAAAGTGACTCAGTTATTATATATATATATATATTCTTTTTCATACTCTTTTCCATTACGGTTTATCATAGGATATTCACTATCATTCCCTATGCTATACGGTAGGACCTTGTTGCTCTTATGTTCTGGATATAATAGTTTGTATCATGCAATTGATTTTTTGATCCCAAGGGCAGAACTATACATTCCTCCCCAGTCTGATTTTTTACATTTCCCTGGACACTGGCAGTGTTGTCCCATCAGAACAATATGAATGGGAGGCTGACATCATTCTGATTCAACAAGTTGTTGAGCAAAATGAAGAATAATTCAAAACAAAACAGTACATTAGGATTGGCCCTGTTAATAGAAAAATCCTTCTCTGAGTATCTTCATAGGAGACTTTCATGAATCGTATTCAGTTCATGATGGTCTTTTGATTTCTTTGGGAGTTATTTCTAGCATCAACAATTCAGTAGATTGAATGGAGCATGGAGCCTGTTTAAGAAGCTTAGTGCCTCGATCACTCTGCCAGGCTTTTAATTACATGGGTTCTGCGTGGGCCATGGATGCACGGATCCACTGCATTGTTCGCGGAGGATGTTTGGAGGGTTTTAACCGACCCCTCTCTTTCCCTTGCAGTTACCTGGCTGAGCAGTGCTGGAATGGCGGCTTCATCTACCTGATCATGCTACGCCGCTTCAAGCACCAAGTCCATTCTTATAACGGCAACAGTAGCAACAGCTCCGAACCAGGAGAGACACCTACCTTGGAGCTGGGGGACCGATCAGTGAAAAAGGGGAAAAGAGCAAGAAAGTTTGGGGTCATTGCCAGGCCTTCTACCCACAAAGCCGCTGAAGAGTCCAAGAGCAGTACTGGCTGTGAGTTGGACCGCGACCCCGTGTCTGAGCTGGACAATGGCCTAGACCCTGAACTGGGAAACGGTCATGCTTTTGAGCTAGAAAATGGCCCGGATTTGCTCAAGGAGGTGGCTGGATCCCATCTAGATAGGTCGGAATTGGACAGAGGGACAGAGCCTAGAATTCCAAAGACAGATGCCCCTCTGCCCACAAGCAATGACAAACGCCGCTTCTCAAAATCTGGGAAGACAGACTTCCAATCCA
The DNA here is from genome assembly GCA_006410735.1 of Raphicerus campestris. NCBI lineage: Eukaryota > Metazoa > Chordata > Mammalia > Artiodactyla > Bovidae > Raphicerus > Raphicerus campestris. The sequence continues at coordinate 134,771 of SJYW01056857.1, read as the reverse complement.
GCAACTGCCTGGCACGGGTAAGGTTTGCTTTGATGGTAGAAGCTGAATTTTACATGAAATATTGTTTGCAGTTGTGTTTACGGTTTAGAAAATACACCTGAGATGACCTTGCATTTGGATACCGAAAGATAAGAAAAATGATCAGAGGACATGATAATAACAACAACAAAAAATCCAAGTTATTTTATCCCACTTAAATAAAGAGCTAGTCGAGTGATCCTAAGTGGAAAATTCAAGCCTTCTGTGGTATAACTTGAGTCATATGAGGCCCAGATAAAGTACTTGAACTGCATCATTATTTATCACTGTTGTCACCAGTGGAATCGCCACTGCAGGGCCAAGAATTCATGGTGGCTGCTGATAGCATAAATATCCAAGCCTCAGTATTACACAGGAAGGATGTCCAACCTGCAGGGAAGCGTCTGCTTTTATTTTTAACACATCAAAACAAGTGACATTTTCAGGGGATTGTGTTACTATATGGCTAAATTCCAGTGAAGTCTGGAAACTTCGTAGAAATCTCTGAAACTGTGGTATCCAGCTGTGATGGTCAGAGCTGGTCTTGCCTAAAAGCAGAGCAGGTGTGGTCTATTCTGAATGGTAGTAGACACACTTCTAGCCTCAGGTGGTCCCCCTGTTAACACCAATACCCTCTTGTTAAGTTGTCTTCTGTAGGGTCGGCCTGCTCATTCCAACAACCCTCTTGGTTCCTAAACGAAGCAGTAACTAGTGAGATGGTTCCTGATTGGTTTCTTTTCTGACTCAAGAGATGCCCTCTAAGGATGAAAGAGGAAGTTAGAAAGATGGAGAATGGGCACAGAGGAAGTATCAAGTTCAGCTTTGCAGTCTGGAAACTGGTGCCGTAGGAGTGAATGTAATTTCTAGTAAGGCTAGCTCATGAATATTTCTGCAGCTGTAGCCTACCTGCGTAATGAGTTGAGAAGAGTCATAATAACACCTGTCTTAAGGGACTAACTGTTCCTTCATTTGAAGATCTGGGTGACCTTCATAAAACCTTACACAGAGAAGGTGTATTTGTAGATGAAATGTACAAACCAGAAGAAAAAAAATGTTTCAATAATGATTTTCTACCAATTTTATGCCCCTCTTCCCCAGAAGGATTAAAAACAATAAAAAGATTTTATAATATATACCTTTCTCCCAAATTAAGGGCAATAGAAAAGTTATACTATGTTCCTTATCAATGAATACTATATCTTGATATGATTTTTTTCTTCTGATGATTAGATTGTGAATATGCAGAAAGCCTAAAGTGAAAAAAGCAAGTTGGGCAATATTGGTTCAGTTTGAAGGTTTAAGGTACCAAAGGTTTAGGGTAGAATCTCATATACAGTCCAAAGAAGTCTTTTGGCCTAGGACAAGTGGGGATAATGGAATGATTTTCAAAGAAAAAAGTACCACACCAAACTTTTAAGAGAGTACCATCCTTTGCGCATCCTAATTAAAAGCAGTAACCTAAAATTGGATTTCTGGATTAGAGTCTCTTAAGGCTACACATACCATAATTCCTTTGCCTGGTTTTTGCACTCAACATCAAATGTTCCAGAAAATACAAATGAAAGGTGAAAAAAAGCAAATCTTCATCTATTGTCTTGGAACTTTTTTTTTTTGAAACCCCATGCCTATATTAAAAGGAGAAACTTGCCGTTTAGAATTCTTCATAACTATTCTAAATCTGCAGACTGATTATTGACCTTGGGTTGGTATTGAAAAAGTCAGAATGGGCACCACACCTTCTCAGGCATGACTATTCCAGTACCTTTTGCAACCCCAGAAATATCTTCATTAGATGCGTTTTCCTGGGGTTGATTGTGTTGACAAGAAGTGGATCTTCACAGCTTTCCTCCTCATCTTGGTGGCACCCAAACTGGGGCCAGTAGACCTTAAAAGAAGACTGCTTAGGTTCTTGGGATGGCTAGATGTGTATTTTATTTCAGGATGAGCCCAAGGTCATGCTAAAATGGAATTTCCAGAAAAACAAAAAATTAGCTATTTACCTCTTAAGCCTTTGGGGGGAAATTCCACTCTATTTGAATAATGGGAGATTAGACATGTTGGCATTGTTCCGTTTCAGCTTTATTAATGATTTAATATATCTACAGAGACTTAATAAATTACAGACAAGGCTCATGATCATTCAGACCATTTTTATTTGTCAGCTACTTTTTCATAGACTGTTATTTCTTACAGGAAAATAAATCCTCAGACTTTGTTTTTACAATTCTATTCTCCCTTAATGGACCTATAGGAAATATTTCAACAAATATCTCGTTTTAAAGTATGGCTTGTTTCTATAAAATATTAACACAGAATGATATACATGAAAACAGATGAATTTTTAAAAATACAAAAGTTGGGCCCATCTTCGAAAGCCCAGGAATCTCTTAGGATATAGATAAGCAATTTAGAAATGAATTCAGACTTCCTTACTCTCTTGTCTAGGAAAGCTCATTACTTGCCCAAGGTGACATGTACACAGTGTGTATTTTTGTAATGCTGCATGGTAAAAATGAATGCAAGCAAACTTAGTCACGTAACAATGAAAAAATTCTACTATTTGTCAGGAGAGCTTATTCACAGCTGGCATGTGTGTCTCTGCATCCATTTGCAGTCTTAGCCTGGTACCCAAAAATCCGCCCTGTGCCATGCCAGACCTCTTTCCTGTAAGTGGTTCAGCAGAGACCTCAAAAAGGCTGCCAGAGCTCCAAATCTGCAGGAAAGTGTGTGAAACTCAGGAGGAGAGTCAACACGGAGGACATCTCCTGGGTGGTCCCTGATGTTTGCATCTGGCAGAGGCAGCGGGAGAATTGGTCCTCTTCTAGGAGGACCCCACAGTCATGGGGTGAACATACATTCTTCACATGGTAATGTATCTAAGTTCACATCTGCCTTCACCTCTCTTCGGAGCCCTCAGCTTTTTAACAGCCATCCTCAGGATGTCTCCATCTCTGATATTTCACATCATGCCAGAAACTGGATGTAAGGCTTTCCTGCACCACCAAGCCCATTCTGACATTTCAGGTCTTACCATCCACAGAGTTGCCTGAGCCAGAAACCTGAGATTCAGCTAGTGACCACTTGCCTTGGATTGTTCAGAACTTTCCTGGTTTTTCACTGGCAATTCCATATTTGGGAAACGCCGTCACTCAGCCAGATTGGGACAGTTGGCATTGTGGAGTTAGCTGGAATGCTGCCTTCTCTCGAAGAGAAAATGGAAACCCACTCCAGTTTCTTGCCTGGGAAATCCCATAGACAGAGGAGCCTGGTGGGCCATCATCCATAGGGTCACAAAGAGTTGGACACGACTTAGCGACAGCTGCCCTCTGCCTTACAGCAAGTCCACTCAGTCCCTGAATCCGGGCTGCTCCTGCTCCCTTGGGGACGCCCACACTCTGCACTGCTCTGTGCCCTGTCCTGCAGCTGCTTCAGGGCCAGGCTGCTGTCATTCCTCACCTGTGGTCGCAGTAGTCTCCACTGCTCCCGTTTTCATCCCATTGTCAGCTGTCCCGTTGCAGTCAGAGGGACTTTTCTAAAGATCACGTCTTACCATGCCCACTGCAGCTGAAACCATTTGTGGTCCACTTGCCTTTGGGGTAATCCCTGAACACCTCAGCTTGACATAGCACATAAGGAAGGCCCTTCATTACCTGATTCTCATTTACTGCTCTCTTTCTCCCTGATTTGGGCTGAATTAGTGTTTTCAAAATGCCATGCTCACTCTTGCCTCTGAGCCTTTGTCATCTCTGCCCCAGTTCAGCGCGTTGCACCTGTAGGTGCTTCGTAGATACTTACAATGAAGGCACAGGAGAGCCCCAAGTCTGAGAGATGGGACACCAAGTTCCAGCCCTGGTTCTTCCATCCCCAGCTCTGTGGTCTTCAGGCTGCCATGTCCTTTCTCTGAGCTTGTTTTCTTACCTCCAAGCTGAGCTTTTTGGTCTGTTGGCGGCGGAATTTCAACTCTGACATTATGATCACGTTTCTTCATTTCTTACTGATCATTCTAAGTAAGAAGGGATAAGCAAACAATCTCAGAAATAAGTTTTCAGCTGAAGCCAGAGCATTTACTGCAGTGAAATTCTGCTTGGATGATGTGTCTTCTCACATTTGGGGCAAAGATGCTGTTGTAACATTTTATTTTGGGTTCCAGCAGATGAGGTCATTTAAATGCTGCTGCGGCAACTCCCTTTAATATACTACCCCTGTTTTTGGTAAATAAATCCCTCTGTTTGCCTTCGTGGAGAGACACGTGTGAGCTCACACAGTAATTGGTGGTTTATAGGAAAGGGTAGCACTCCAACATTAATACAGACGTCCATAGCATCCAATTTTGCGTGGTTTGGCTTTTTCTCAACAGACTGACAAAGTCTCACTGCCCTTTCAGCCAGCGTAGAAGGAAGAAAAAGCCCAAGCCATCTGTCTAGACAGGGTCTGCTTCAGAACTCCGTCATCTCTACAACTGGGTCTGTGTTCACACTCTGAACATTGGCAAACGTGCAGGTCTCCCATCTTGGCGAACTTCTTAATGTCAGTCTCGATAACTTTGAAGACCCCTAAGATTATGGTAAACATTCTCTGTTTGTTCATTCAGTGACATTTATGCAGTATTGTGATGTGCTAGGCACTTTTCTAGCTGCTGGAAAATCCATTGGTAAATGAGAGACAAGGTTCCTGTCTTGTGGCATTTATCACATATAAGGGGAGACAAGCGATAAATAGATAAAACCAGAGTGTTAGATGGTGACCACAAGTATAATAAATGAAATAAAACGGAGTGAAGTAAAAGATGTCCCAGCAGTGACATGGGCGGGGGGCCAATTGATACTGGGTGTCCGCGAAGACCTTATTAAAGAGGTGATGTTTCAGCTGAAGACTGAGTGTCAGGAGGGGAGCAGCCCTGCAGAATCTGGGGGCAGGATGTTTCTGGTGAGAAACTAACATCCGAAGGTGCCATAAGACAGAAATGATAGAATATTCTGGTATCAGAGACCACAGCATAGTGAGTGATGGGGAGAGGACTAGGAGGTGATGTGAAAGAGACAAGATTACAAAAGTTCATGTTTACCATTGCAAAGAGTGTGGACCTTAGTCTGTATCTAGTGGGGAGCTGTCAGAAGGTTTAAGTTAAATGCATCATGATGTTTTTCTTTAAAGTTTATCCTAAGTGTGTAATGGAGAATAGTGGCTTGTGTGAGGTAAAACTTAAAAATGGAGACCAGATCGGAGACTAGGGTAACCTAAGCTAAAAATGCTGGTGACTGATGAGGGTAGAGGCAGAGAAGAGGAGCAGAGGTGAGATGGATGTGGATCTGTTTTCCAAATAGAGCCTTTGGATCTCACTTACGGTTTAAGTATAGGGAATAAAAGGATGAATCAAAGACAGTCCTTGGGTTTTTGGTTTGCATATCCTCTTAAGCTTGAATCGATGATATTACTGTTCCTGTTGAGATGACAAAGCCAGGAAGAGGAGAGACTTTACTGGTGTGTGCAGAAGATACCTAAGTGGAATTGTAAGAAGACAGCTGGAAATATACTTGATATTATTGTATTTAAGTTGGCCTGTTGGGTTTTGGCTAGTTCCAGCTTTAGACTAATAAACTTTAGACACTGATTTTATTTTTAACTGAACACCGCTTTCATCTGTAGGCAGCTAGATTTAATGCGACAGTTGCACAATTAAGACTGATAGCATCTACCGCTTCCTGCTTCTGACTTCCTTTGTGTTCCTCGGAACCCCTTCATTAGATGATCAAGAAATTCCATGGTGAGGAAACGTGCATCATTTTCTTTGAATTCTCCCCTTTTAGTTCCTACTGTCTGTTATGGCAGGGGAATCCTCTTATTGGATAAAAGTGAGAAAGGAGATCTGTTTCCCTCTGTCCTCTGAAGCATCTTCAGATTTTTTTGATGTGGACCATTCTTTTTATTTTAAATTTTTAATTTATTGTAATTGCTTTACAATATTGTGTTGGCCTCCACCATAGATCAATGAAATGAGCCACAAGTACACACATGTCCCCTCCCTCCTGAACCTCCTCCCCATGCCCCCGCCTTCCCCGCCCTCTCGGTTGCCGCAGGGCACTAGGCTGCGCTCTCTGTGCCCGTGCAGCAGCTTCCCACTGGCTAGCTCGTTTACACATGATAGTACATACGTGTCTACTCTCTCTACTCGTCCCACCCGCCCCCTCCTCCATGTGGCCAAAGCCTGTTTTTATGTCTGCATCTCTATTCCTGCCCTGCAAATAGGTTCGTCAGTACCATTTTTCTAGATTCCATGTATATGCGTTAATATGTGAAATTTGTTTTTCTCTTTCTGACTTTCTTCACTCTGGATAACAGGCTCTAGGTTCATTCGCCTCACTAGAGCTGACTCAAATGTGTTCCTTTTTATGACTGAGTAATACTCCATTATATATATGTACCACAACTTCTTTTTCCATTTGTCTGCCAGTGGACATGTGGGTTGCTTCTGTGTTCTAGCTATTGCAAATAGTGCTGCTGTTAACATTGGGGTACATGTGTCTTTTTCATTTATGGTGCCCAGTAGCAGGATTACTGGGTCATATAGTAGTTTTATTCCTAGTTTTTTTAAGGGATCTCCATACTATTCTCCACAGTGGCTGTATCAATTTGCATTCCCACCGACAGTGCAAGAGGATTTCCTTTTTCTCCACACCCTCTCCAACATTTATTGTTTATAGATTTTTTGATGATGGCTGTTCTGACTGGTGTGAATTGCTAACTCATTGTAGTTTTGATTTGCATTTCTCTAATAATGAGTGATGTTGAGTATCTTTTCTTGTTTTTGTTGCCCATCTGTACGTCTCTTTGGAGAAAAGTCTGTTTAGGTCTTCCTCCCACTTTTTGACTGGGTTGTTTGTTTTTCTAGTATTGAGCTACCCGAGCTGCTTATGTGTTTTGGAGATTAAGTCTTTGTCGATTGTTTCATTTGCAGTTATTTTCCCCCATTCGAGGAACTGTCTTTTCATCTTGTTTATAGTTTGCTTTGCTGTGCAGAAGCTTTTGTTTAATTAGGTCCCACTTGTTTGTTTTTGCTTTTATTTCCATTGCTCTAAGAGGTGGGTCATAGAGAATCTTGCTGTGAATTATGTCAAGGAGTGTACTGCCTATGTTTTCCTCTAAGAGTTTTCTGGCCTTACATTTATGTCTTTAATCCATCTGAGTTCATTTTTGTGTATGGTGTTAGGAGGTGTTCTATTTTCATTCTTTTATATGTAGCTGTTCAGTTTGCCCAGCACCACTTATCGAAGAGGCTATCTTTTCTCCACTGTACATTCCTGTCTCCTGTGGCTGTGGACCATTCTAAAAATCTTTATTGAATTTGTTACAATATTGCTTCAGTTGTATGCCTTGGTCTTTTGGCCAAGAGGCATCTTGGGTCTTAGCTGCCTGACCAGGAATCAAACCCACATCTCCCACATTGGAAGATGAAACCATAACCACTGGACCTTCAGGGAAGTTCCCCTCTGAAGCCATTTATATTAGATAGGTGGGTTTGTTTTAACTAGTTGTGTGCATCTTGGGCCAGGGGTGTGGAATGGGTTTGTGGATGTTCTCCATGAATACTGTCTTTAACTCCTCTGTCAGGGTAAACAGTTAGGCCATCCTTTCCCCCTGATCATAGTTCTGCATGTTTCTTGTTACAAGTCCTATTTCTAAAAGCATTTAAGAATTAGAACTGTATCCAGTATTGCCACGTCCTCCGTGAACCATACCTAACATCTTCTGTTTAGCCAAAGGAGAGTAGGATTAGTCATAGGGATGTAATTAGTCATAAGGATGGATAGGTTTCTACTAATTTGGGCTCAAACTAAAGGGATTTTCTTGTATCTGGGCTCTAATAATGGTCCCTGTTGTTCTTGAGCAAGAGTTCCACAGCTTTTCTGTACTGGGGGAGAGAGGAACACTGGCCCACATCTTCAGGACACCAGCAGCCATGGGATATCTTCCAAGGGGAAAAGAATAGTCAGGCCACCATCTGTGCTTATTTCCTACCTGCTCTGAGAGGCCCAGGGAGGCAGCCACAGCACTGGCCTGTGCGTAAATGCAGGATGCTCAGCTTGCCAAGACAACAGCTCATCAGCACACCCCTGCCTGTGTTCTCTTTGGTTCTCCACCTGGCATACAGTCTCATGTACTGGAATTATTGAAAGTTGCTGTCCCGTGGTAATTCTCAAGGATGGCTTCTTGGAAGGAGTGAAGCTATGAGACTCTGAAGGCAGGAAGGCTGTTCCTGAATGGGAAGGAAAGGTGTTCCAGAGGTCAGAGGCAACAAACCAAAACCCAGGGACTCCAAAGTGAGACGATGGGATGATGTAGGGCTTGTTGACAGTTCATGAACTACTGTGGTAAGCCAGTGACTTCTGAAGTTACATTAAGCCAGACAGGCTTCATGGGCCTGTGGTCAGTGGATGGAGGAGACAGCTGGCATCACCGCATGTTGCTGGAATTGTGGGGACCCAATGAGCAGCCCTGGGCTTGGAAAAGAATAGGACCCAACAAGTCTCTGTCTGCTAATAATTTTCCCTAGACATTCCTGTTGCTGCACATCAGTGACCATTCCACATCTGTTTTTTTTACTGTTGCATGAAGCTTCATTTTAGTTTCTGACAGTATGCACTTCAGATTTTCTAAATGCCTCACATTTTTTCTCTTTTGCAAACAGCTTGAGTGGGCAGGTTGCCTATTTTGGGGGAGATGATGGCTTTGTATTGGGCCTTAGTAGTTCCATTGGACTTTTGTGGTGAATGGAGAAAGCAGATGGTTTTTACTTTATAAATTGAGGAATGCATTGGGACCCCTACCTATATACCTAGAGCTAAAAAGGACTTTGAGATGAGCCTAAAGTCAGACTCCCAGATAAACCACTTTGGAAGCTTTTGCTTTCATTTCTCTGAATAGCCAAGTGTCTGAAGGAACTCCAGTGTTTTGCAGTGGATGTACGTTTGTGTCCGTGGAATGGAATACAGAGTCAAAAGGAGAATGAACCAAAGCAGTTCAGAGGACTTAGAGACCTTTTTGTTGTTGTTGTCTAGTCATTCAGTCACGTCCAACACTTTTGTGACCCCATAGACTGTAGCTCGCCAGGCTCCTCTGTCTGTGGGATTCTCCAGGCAAGAATACTGGAGTGGGTTGCCATTTCCTTCTCCAGGGGATCTTCCTGACCCAGGGATTGAACGCAAGTCTCCTGCATGGCAGGCAGATTCTTTACCACTGAGCCACCAGGGAAGTCCTACAGACCTCTATTAGTTTTTTAAAATGATTGATTTTGGGAAATTCCTGGCAGTCCAGTGGTTAAGACTCCATGCATCCAATGCTGGGGGTGTGGGTTCAATCCCTGGTTGAGGAACTAAGACCCACACAGCCAAAAAATAAATAAAAAGGATAGATTTTTATCGTCATAGCTTTTTTTAATGTTTTTAAAGAGTGTATTGACCAATGTGTGTAGAAGTTGATAACAAATTAACCAGTGAATTTCCTATTTTGATTTCTCCAAGATCTCATTTACATGTTGTCAGGAAGTTTAAGATTCAATTCAGTGTGACATTTTTAACATTTATGCGTGTGTGAGTCACATATGGTTTCCAATTAACATTTATTATGTATCTACTAGATGTCAGGAGCATTGCTGCCTGCTTCCTGCCTCATTTAATCCTACCACCAGACTTGGAAGTTTTAATCATCCCCACTTTAAAGGCAGGGAAACTGAGGTTTTGAGGCCTCAATTGATTTTCATAAGTACTAAGTGGTAGAGGTTGGCTCAAATTTAGTTGATGTCTCCTGGCTCTGTCTTCCTTTCATCTCCCTTTATTAATTAGTAGGTGTCATAAATAAATGGAACCCAGATAAAGCCAGTGTTAACTCACATAGCGGTATCTGGGTTTCAGGCCAAAGAGCTTTACTTAACAGGATCCTAGTCAGGGAATTCACACATCACCTTGGCCGTGCTGTCCAAAGTCGTCCCCACTGGCCTCAGGTGGCTCATTCAACTTAATTAAAATGAAATGAAACGTTCAGTGTCTCCATTGCCAGCAGCCGCATTTCAGGCATTCGACAGCCACCTGTGGCTGGCAGCTCTCCTGTTAGATGATGCAGACATGGAGCACTCCTGCCATCTCAGAGCACTGGATCGGGCGGCGCTGACTGCTCGAGTCTTTGGTGCAACCTGTAGAGTTTTCTCACCGGTGGTCCTCTGCAGTGTCTGTCAACAAGTGATGGGACTCGGCCGGACCTCCAGCTGCCCCTCCTGTGACAATGGTGCGTGTCTGTCCAGATGCTTCACAGTGTACTCACTTTTTCTTCCAAGGAGGAAGTTGGCCGGATATGGAAGATGGAGCTGCTTAAAGAATCGGATGGGCTGGGAATTCAGGTTAGTGGAGGCCGAGGATCAAAGCGCTCACCTCACGCTATCGTTGTCACCCAAGTGAAGGAAGGCGGTGCCGCTCACAGGTGACTGGATAACTCTCCCCTTTCTCTGTTTCCTGGTCCTCCCCTCCCCTGCCCCTGGGTGCTAGGGGGGTAGTCAAAGGCCTGGTGATTACAGCTTACAAGGAAGGTGCTGGAGCATGGCAGGAAATCAGGCACGAGCGGTTCTAATACCCTTCTGAGCACAGGAAGTGGCTAATGGGTGGGGCCACTGCACGAAGGAGGGATTAGATTCCTTTCTAGTCCATTCTGAGTGTCAAATGGATGTTATCCTGAGTCTGGGGATGCTGGTGACACGTGGTTCCTTATCCAGAGTGTACCACGTGTTGGAACACCATACCCTTCGCATTGTCTCTGTGGCTGACGACTCGGAAAAGCGATGGGGTTCAAACGTGACCACAGTTCACCTGCCACGTCATGGCTGTCAAGATCTGGTACACGTGTAAACACGTGTGTCTTGGTCGTGCAGATGTGGAGGGAGAAAAATAAATGTGAGTTTTCTCCTTGTGACCTGAAAACCATTCACACTCCAAAGCTACTTTTTTTAACCTAAACAGTCATCTGAAGTAGGGAGATGGGTGGTGCTTAGGCAGAGCACGTCAAAGAAGAAGTTCATGTTGAGTCAGGGGGCGCAGCCATCCCCAGATGGAAGGTATGCTCCTGTATACATAGAGTATCTACTATTTGCAAAGCACCATAGGGTGTTGGATGCCCATCTGTATAGAATAAGTGGGTAAAGGTGGAATTTCACTATGAGGGAGGTGATTCCAGTCTGGAATTAGTATTCAGCCCAGGTACCCTGATGCTAAGAGGGAGATGGCAAACCAGAGCAGTAATGGCCTGCCCAAGACCTTGAGGGCTCTCAAAAACGTTAGGCAAAGTGGAAGGAGCTTGAAGTATTTGGTCTGAAGAATAGACTACCAAGGAGAGGACCAGTGCACAGATTATCAAGGTGTTCAATGCTCATCAGTCCCATAACTAGAAAGTATGGTCCTGGATCCTGTTAGCTTGAGTAGAGAAGAGATTAACCGCAGGTGTCTCTTATCTGGGTGGCAGTAATTACTGAAGGTTTAAGACCTTAGGTAGTTCATATCCAGAAGAGCATCATCACACTTCCCAAAGGATAGATGCTTTAAAGAATTCTCATCAGATAGCCATTTCCCCATTACTCCTAGGCCTTTGGAAAGTTGGCAGTTAGGAAATTTCTGTGCCCAGAGCTGAGCTTAAATAGAACTGTTCTTATCTATTTTTCAAGTGAGCCACTTTTTAATAGTTCTCACCATTTTCTTACACCCCTAGCCTGTATGTGTGTATGTGTCTGAGTGTTTAATTCACATGTAGGGCATTCTAGTTAATAACTGGACCTGAGAATGATGGGATCATAGAGGAAAATAAGAGGAATAGAGACATGGATGGCTTGATGGTAGTGTGGATAAGTAAACCCAAGGACACTGGCCTAGCCACTGTGTTCCCCAGTATTCCTGAGTGCCTCTCCTTCAGAGAGCTTGCCCTCATGCCTCCTTGAGGTTCTGGTGTGCTTATTCACCATGGTTTCCCTCTTTCTCTTTCCATCCCAAGAATCTACTGGGATTCTTAGCATTTCTCTGCTTTAGGGATTTTTGAAGGACAGAAAGCAGAGATTGTCAGCAATCTCTCATGCCTCTTGTCTTCTGTTAAAGCCTAAATTCATAAAAAAGATAATAATACATGCCCTAGAGGACAGAGAGAGAAAATGGTGAGGGAGAGGAGGAGAGGGAAGTTGGTTAATTCATTGAAAGAAAGCAAGGAGGAGAGAGTCTACAGACTGGAGAGAAAAACACTGGGGTGAATCTGTGTGAGAGACAAGCGTGAGTGCCACCCTTGAATCCTGGGTGCTGATGCAAAGCCTCCAGAGGGGATGGTGGGCCCTGGGCTTTGGGACTCTCAACTTCACCCAGTTTCCCATCTCATATTTAGCAGTGGGGATGAAGAGCCTCTGGCTGCTCTGGGATCATAGGAGACCAGGCCATTGGAGGCTCAGTTGGCACCCACAGAACTGTTGACCCCCTATGGCGGGCAGACCCCGTGGTGACTGGACCTCCTTCCAGCCCAGTAGAAAGGAAGCTCCAAGTCCTTCCCTTAATTTAAAGGAAACAAAGAGAACAGTCTTGCATGCCTGTGATGCACACCAGGTCTGTTCCCTGCAACAGCAGTAACTTAGGCAGTTTCTTTGTTCATTTTTCTGTTTATCCGTCTGCTTATGGAGCTTGGCGGCAGAGACACAAGGAAGAAGGAGGCAGTTTGAGACTTGACCCTCAGGGCCCCATGACTCTTGGGCACAGGGGTTATAGACACGTGAGGTGCAGGGTCTCAGGTGCCACAGAGGAAATCTGGGCAACAGTATGTCACCTGGGGAGAGAGAGGGGCGTGTGTTAGGGAAGGATTCCTGGTGAGCTCCAGATACCTTTGTTCTCCTGGGGCTCAGCTCAGACTCAGCTGATGACTCAGTCACAAGGGCAGGATGGCAGGTAGGATTGAGAAAAGAAAGACTCAGGTATCCTAAAGCTTTGGGGTCTCGGTTCCTCTCCATCATGTCTCCACCTGGATGGGAGGTGTTTCACTGACATTGATGTAGGATATGGTGGTAACTTATGATCGTGCCTGTAACTAAGGGACCATCTGAAATCGTGAAGCTCCTAGCTCTGCTAACGGGGCCTCTGGACCCTGACAGAAGGATGAACAGTCCCACCCCAGCTGACCCCATCTTCCATACTTCTCGGTAGCCCATTTTGGACTGTCCCCTTCTGACAACCCTCCCCAGATCCAGGAAGATGGCCTTTCTCAAGCCTAGAACATCTTGACGAGGGATTTTTTTTTCCCCCCGTCTCCATTTCCTCAGGGATGGCAGACTGTCCTTAGGAGATGAGCTGCTGGTAATCAATGGTCACTTACTAGTCGGGCTCTCCCACGAGGAAGCTGTGGCCATTCTTCGCTCAGCCACTGGAGTGGTTCAGCTGGTGGTGGCCAGCAAGGTAGGTGGATTTGTTTGTTTTGGAAAATATTTTGAATGGCAGTGGTAGATTCGGTTGGGAGCCCTCCCCATGAACCCCCTCACCCCCACCCCCTAACACATGCATACTCGCCTTTGCTTGGGCCAGGCAAATAGCCATGATTCTGCAGTGCAAGCCCACAAGGGGCCCTGAGCTTAAGGGCATTTAATCATCTTGCCATCCTTTAAGAGTCTTTATAGATATATCTGGGCTTCTCTGGTAGCTCAGCTGGTAAAGAATCCGCCTGCAGTGTGAGAGATCTGGCTTCTATCCCTGGGTTGGGAAGATCCCCTGGAGAAGGGAACAGCTACCCGCTTCAGCATTCTGGCCTGGAGAATTCCATGGACTAGGATGCAAAGAGTTGGACATGACTGAACGACTTTCACGATAGGTTTATCTAGGGGATTAAAAAGTAACAAAAGGACTAAGGAAAAGGGGTGAATGGGAGAAAAGACAGGATAGAGAGAGTAGCAACTGGCTCAAAGGGAAACCAAGGAGGAGATGTGGAAGCAGGGGCGGGAGGGAGGTGATGTGCCTCTGGAGATGCGCATCTTTCAGGACCTGCAGGAAGGAGGTTGGGGCGGCATGGGCAGGCTGCAGGCCTGGGCTCTGACCCCCGGCAGCGCAGAGCATTGGTGCTGGAGGAAGCCTTGTGAACCTTGCTTCCAGCTACACCCCCTCCCATCCTCCTCAGTTTTACAAATGACCTGGCGAGACAGAGCTTCCGAGGGGCCCTTGATGCAGCTGAGAGTGCAGGGACCCTGACTCTTGCTATAACGCCAAGTCTGGCCATGCCCTCTGTCTGAATGCCACCTCTTCTTCACGAGGCCTCAGGCTGGGGCTCCTTTCACCCTCCCACCCACCAGAGCCTGTGAAATTAGTGCTGAGGTCTGGGACCCCCATCTGCTCTCTCCCCAGGTCTCGCCAGCCTTAGAGTGCTGCAGAGAGGCAGTGGGATACCGCAGCTGCAGGACAAGGGGAGGAACAGGGCTGTCTGGGTTCTGCTCCATTGTCTGATGAGATAGTGACATCCATGAGCCCAGGGGAGAGCCCTCAGGACTTGGGGCTAGTGCCGTGGAGCCACGGGGCTTCGTTCCAGTTCATCCTGGATCCAACTCAGGGGAGCACTGGTGTGAGCCACCCCATCCTTAACCCTTCCCAGCAATAGCTCTCACCAGGATGGCTGATTTCCCCCAGTTATCCTTGATGTTACTTTTGAACCCTGCATCCGCAGGTTTTTATTTATTTTCCTTCTTAGATTTTGTGTGCTCAGTCACGTCTGACTCTGCAACCCCATGGACTGTACCCTGCCAGGCTCCCCTGTCTATGAGATTTCTCAGGCAAGAATACTGAAGTGGGTTGCCGTTTGCTCCTCCAGGGGATCTTTCCAACTGTGTCTCTTGTGTCTCCTGCATTGGCAGGCAGATTCTTTACCCATTAGCACCTCCTGGGTTTAATAAATAGGTGAGTATTTTGAGTCATCTGAAAAATCTGCTTTCCCCCTTTATGCTTCGCTGTGGCTCAACTGGTAAAGAATCCACCTGCAATGCAGGAGACCTGGGCTTGATTCCTGGGTTAGGAAGATCCCCTGGAGAAGGGAACAAGCTACCCACTCCAGCATTCTACCCTGGAGAATTCCATGAACTGTATAGTGCATGGAGTCGCAAAGAGTTAGACGCTACTGAGCAAGTTTCAACTTTCTCCTTTATACCATGTACCTCCAGTCCTGCTTCCAATCAGAACTCAGAGCTTGGCAAAGACTTGGCAGGAAGAGCTGATGCTGAAGCCCTGGAGGCAGGAATTGAAACCTTCTCCATCCATACACCCCATCTTTGCCTCCCAGAGATGCCGTGGGCATCCTCTCCCTAGGGATGGGGCAGGAGCAAAGCCAGGGATGCTCTCGGTCAGCCTGGGGGATTCCACAAGGAGAGAAAGGCTGAAACAAATTCCCCATTGACCAGATGTGGTGGGAATTTGAAAAGCATTATTGGTTCTTACACACACACACCCCGCCTCCCCAAGCTTGCAGCTTAAGCATGCAGGGGTCTCTGCACAGGCATTAAAGCATGTCCACCAAACCTTTATTTCTGGACCAACTGCTTTCTCCTGCTAGTTTGAAAAGTGGGAAAGAAATATCTTCTACGCCAGTCATTATACATAAACGACACAAAATACAAAAACGAAAAATGACCCATCATGGGTAAAACTAGTAATTAAGGGGCACATGTGAGATTTTTGAAAACAGACGTCACTCATCAACTTGAAGAAAGACACTAACATGTACTGGGTACCACTGGGTGCCAGGTGCATCATACCTACTATCTCATTTAATTCTTAAAGTGAATCCCATGAGAGAGCCATTAGTTCATTTTATTCAGAAGAGATTAAAATCTAAGCGATAAGTTAATCTGTCCAGAGGTCATACAGGTGGTGGGTGGCAGAAGCAGCTTTCATCCTGGGTCTGTTGGCCGTCAGAGTTTCATGCTGCCCCTTAGTCACATAAGATATAAAGGAGTGCGGAGCCCATGGTGTTAGAGCAAGGTCATGTGTTCCTGCCAGAGGCTGTGACACTTTGGGATGCTTGCTGAGGCCTTTGTAGAGCTGAGCAGCGTCCAGAGCTGAGGAACAGGCGTCCATTCTGGTTTTCAGTCTGTTGGTTCTCGGCCGTCTGTCTGGAGCTACGGCCCTAAGGCTGACCCGTCCTCAGAGCTTTCTCCTCCTCCCCATTTGCCTCACCTACACCTAACCAATATATGCTGCTGCGCAGCTGCCAGCTGTTTGCTCCAGAACTTACTCTGCTCCGTCCAAGGTGCTCATCCATGGAGAAAAAGCACCTGATCGTTAGGCACTGCTTGACTTCTGTTCCTCTTGTTTATCCCAAAGAACAAGTCATCTACAGACTTAGAAAAGAATAAAAAACTTTTGACTTGTCACATATAAGGAATAATAAAAAAATCTAAATTATTGTTGCAGATAAGTATCACCCTGTCACAAAACTTAACAGGGATTGTTTTAAAAATATAACAGTTAATGTCTTCTGGAAAGGATGTCTCATTGTTTCCACACAGTATGTCATTTATGTATAAGAGAGGAGCTTAGAAAGTTTTTGTTGAATGAATAAACTCAGAACCAAGTTCATCTTCATCTTCCTGGAAGTACATGCATAGCAACACAGATTTCTCTTGTACACTATCTCTTTTTTGTTTCACTCTTGGGTTTTATTAACAAGAAATATGTATTCATTGTATATAATGTAGAAAACCCAGAAAAAAAGGCTAGAGAAGAAAAACATGATAAAATGTCTAATATCGCCAATGGTACCATCCACTAACTGGCCTTTCCTTCCAGACAGAACATGTTTCCTTTCAAATGGAATCAAACACAAGGAGACAGGGTGTACCTGGAGGCGGTCCCACCAGGATTCAGGGGCCAGCACAGCCCTTTAAAAGCTGTGTATCTTGAACAAGTTGGTGCTTCTTTCGAAATCTCACATGTGCAGTGAGAATCAATAACTGCTTCATGGAACATGAGAAAGATTAAATGAAAGATAAAGATCCACTTGCAGAAATGTGTCTTTATGGTTTTCATATTGTATTCAGATTATTGTTACATCTGTTATTAATACGGTTCTTACATATTATTTTTAACCTGCCTTTTCACTAACCCACTAAAAGAGCTCTTTCCACATCAGGAAATGTATTTCTAGATCAGCATTTTTAATGACAGTGGCGTATTCTATCTTGTGGCTGTTGTGAAATTTACTCAACAGTTGGAACTTTCACTCTTTTAAGCTTTCTGCTATTAATAGTTGAGCAGAATTGACATCACAGAAGAGGATTCAGCTCACTTTCTCACAAATAACTCTTTTTCCTTTCCTTGGGCAAGGTCTGAAAGTATGTTTAGTCACAAATTACTGATCTCAGGTGATTGAGGTTCAGGTACCCTGAAGGAGTGGAATCCGCATCAAACTGGGAACAAACATCACCGTCACCAGGGGCCAACTCACTGGCAGTTTGTAATGTCCCTTATATAAGCTGGATATCCTTTGTGGTTCTGTCTTCTGTCATCCCCCAAGGAATATGATGATCAAAACTTTCCACGTGTTTCCTTCCTGGTAGAAATTCCTGGTGTGGCAGCAAGAGGAGAGGGCACGTTGCTGTTTCATTCTGGCCTCAGATCAGCCCTGTAGCCCTGGTCTCTGGCCTCGCGNAATCCGCATCAAACTGGGAACAAACATCACTGTCACCAGGGGCCAACTCACTGGTAGTTTGTAATGTCCCTTATATAAGCTGGGTATCCTTTGTGGTTCTGTCTTCTGTCATCCCCCAAGGAATGTGATGATCAAAACTTTCCACATGTTTCCTTCCTGGTAGAAATTCCTGGTGTGGCAGCAAGAGGAGAGGGCACGTTGCTGTTTCATTCTGGCCTCAGAGCAGCCCTGTAGCCCTGGTCCCTGGCCTCGCANCCCCAAGGAATATGATGATCAAAACTTTCCACGTGTTTCCTTCCTGGTAGAAATTCCTGGTGTGGCAGCAAGAGGAGAGGGCACGTTGCTGTTTCATTCTGGCCTCAGATCAGCCCTGTAGCCCTGGTCTCTGGCCTCGCGTGCCATGTCCTTTCTCAGGAGAGCTCTCAGCTCCCGTGCATGCCTCATTTGTCCTTGGGATTGTCACGTGGCCTCATGGATCTCGCCTGCACCGCACACCCATTCTGACTTTATCTGTGTCTAGGAAGGAAGGGCTGTGTTGATGAAGCCCCCTTTGGAGTCTAATCTTAATAGGATGTGATTCCATGTATTTCTGTTGTCCTTTAAAAGTTGTTCAAGGACTGCTTTTGTGGCAGACATTATCAGTCTCCACTCTCATTGTGATTCAGTAAATGATCTAATCTTTCTAACCAACAGGGGCTTGTGAGATGAGCTGTGAGCGAGAGGAGAATATAGTGGATGTTTGAGCTCTGAGCTCTACCTGGGAACACAGCACTGAGTAGACAGGGTTTGAGGAACTCTCAGACAAAAAGGGAGATAGACAAATAAGTTACATACCCACAGTGAGGCAGTAAATGGTAGAGGACATGAGAGGAGAAGTCTGGGACTCCAGGAAGGCTTGCAAGAGGGGATGCTCAAGCTTTGCCCAAAGAGGTCTTAGTCTTGGGAAGAAGAGTGGTCTAGGCAGGGGAGCTGCTGGTGAAAGAGGAAGCATGGCTGGAGAGAGCCTGGCANCTCTCAGACAAAAAGGGAGATAGACAAATAAGTTACATACCCACAGTGAGGCAGTAAATGGTAGAGGACATGAGAGGAGAAATGTGGGACTCCAGGAAGGCTTGCAAGAGGGGATGCTCAGGCTTTGCCCAAAGAGGTCTTAGTCTTAGGAAGAACAGTGGTCTAGGCAGGGGAACTGCTGGTGAAAGAGGAAGCATGGCTGGAGAGAGCCTGCCGTGTTTGAAAGTCAGGGTGCCTTGAACAGAAGGGCGGCATAGAGGGGAGAATGGAGGCAGATGAGTTTGGAGAGCTGGACAGAGGCCAAATCTCTGACGTTGGCCTGCCAATGAGGGAGTTGAAACTGCATCCTGAAAGTAAGACGGCAGTGGGGGGTCGGGGGGGAATCAAAGAGTCTTAAGTTCAGGGAGCTTAGATTACTCATAGAAACATTCGCCTAAGAAACACTGATTCATCAAGGGGGAAAAAAACTCAAGGTTTAAATTGGCTCTGTACCCCTGACGTGTGCATTCACCTCGCACACCTGGAATGTGAACATACACTCCATGAAGTCGTTGGACTGGGAACACGTGGCGGGCCACCCACCACTAACTCTGCTCTGTTTCCTCGACCTTGATATCACAGGGTAATTCACGGGCCTCTCATTGTTTCCCCGCAGGAGAACTCTGCCGAGGACCTCCTGAGGCTGACGTCTAAGAGTCTGCCTGACCTGACCAGCTCCACAGAGGACGTGTCCTCTTGGACCGACAACGAAGACCAGGAGCCAGACGAGGACGAAGGCACCGGCTCATCTTCCGTCCAGAAAGCAGTAAGCGCGCCTGTGCTCTGCAGGATGCTCTGCCGGGACGGTGTTCTGCCAAAGACATGGGTACCAGGGCCAGAGATAAAAGCTTGAGATAGACATTATGGTCCAGACCAGGATGGGAGAGAACCACAGTGCATCTTTTTATTTTTATTTTTTGTTAGAATCAGCCAGAAAAATCTATGAAGGTAATACTTTTCGTTTAAGAAAAAACAATTGGCGCCATACCCCTGGAAATAAGAGAGCAATTGGTACTAAGTTCAATGCATATATCAACTTCTAGGGTGTCTGATAATATACCAAGGATTTTATTGTTATTTCTTGATACAGTGTTTGAAAATTATTGCTTGTGAAGTTGAGCTTAGACGGAGAGATGTCTGGTTACAAGTGGAATGTTAAAGTAACACAGAACCCACTCAGGCGAATTTGCATGGATGTATCTCCCAGTTTTAATGAAATGAGGACTTTG
>SJYW01056857.1:95840-114705 GCA_006410735.1 Raphicerus campestris | reverse complement strand
TGACGTTGGCCTGCCAATGAGGGAGTTGAAACTGCATCCTGAAAGTAAGACGGCAGTGGGGGGTGGGGGGGGAATCAAAGAGTCTTAAGTTCAGGGAGCTTAGATTACTCATAGAAACATTCGCCTAAGAAACACTGATTCATCAAGGGGGAAAAAAACTCAAGGTTTAAATTGGCTCTGTACCCCTGACGTGTGCATTCACCTCGCACACCTGGAATGTGAACATACACTCCATGAAGTCGTTGGACTGGGAACACGTGGCGGGCCACCCACCACTAACTCTGCTCTGTTTCCTCGACCTTGATATCACAGGGTAATTCACGGGCCTCTCATTGTTTCCGCGCAGGAGAACTCTGCCGAGGACCTCCTGAGGCTGACGTCTAAGAGTCTGCCTGACCTGACCAGCTCCACAGAGGACGTGTCCTCTTGGACCGACAACGAAGACCAGGAGCCAGACGAGGACGAAGGCACCGGCTCATCTTCCGTCCAGAAAGCAGTAAGCGCGCCTGTGCTCTGCAGGATGCTCTGCCGGGACGGTGTTCTGCCAAAGACATGGGTACCAGGGCCAGAGATAAAAGCTTGAGATAGACATTATGGTCCAGACCAGGATGGGAGAGAACCACAGTGCATCTTTTTATTTTTATTTTTTGTTAGAATCAGGCAGAAAAATCTATGAAGGTAATACTTTTCGTTTAAGAAAAAACAATTGGCGCCATACCCCTGGAAATAAGAGAGCAATTGGTACTAAGTTCAATGCATATATCAACTTCTAGGGTGTCTGATAATATACCAAGGATTTTATTGTTATTTCTTGATACAGTGTTTGAAAATTATTGCTTGTGAAGTTGAGCTTAGACGGAGAGATGTCTGGTTACAAGTGGAATGTTAAAGTAACACAGAACCCACTCAGGCGAATTTGCATGGATGTATCTCCCAGTTTTAATGAAATGAGGACTTTGTGCTTGGCTCGCGGCTCTTCCTCACACAGCCTGTGGCCCTTCACACCCCCGTGTGCTGTCCCCGCCCCCGCCGTGTGGTCTGGCAGAGACGGGAGGGCTGTGGTTAACTGTGGTTGCAGCACAGCTCTGTGGTCTCCTCTTCATTCCCACATCTTACAGATAGCTCATATTTAGTATAAAACCTTCTTAGTCGTTCCCCGTCTATCCAGGTCCAGGGAGGGTCCCTTCTTTCTGCCATTTGGATCTCTTACTCCTTCCCAATAGCACTGAGCCTAGGCAGCATGGTAAGCGTTGGGAAGTTAGTCTTGTCTGTAATTAGGCCTTAGAAGACAGCAACACAAAATGTATCTCTTCTCTCATTTATATAATTGTTGTTGTGGTTGCTTAGTAACTCAGTTGTGTCTGACCCTTTGTGACCCCATAGACTACAGAACGCCAGATTTCCCTGTCCTTTGCCATCTCCCGGAGTTTGCTCAGCCTCATGTCCATTGGGCTTCCCTGGTGGCTCAGCTGATAAAGAGTCTGCTTGCAGTGCAGGAGACCTAGGTTCGATCCCTGGAGAAGGGAATGGCTACCCACTCCAGTATTCCAGTATTCTGGCCTAGGGAATTCCATAGACTATACAGTTGCCAAGGGTTGGACACGACTGAGCAACTTTCACTTCACTTCGTGTCCATTGAGTCAGTGATGCCATTCAACCATCTCATCCTCTGTTGTCCCCTTCTTCTCCTGACTCTTGTCTTTCACAGCAGAGACTTTTCCAGTGAGTTGGCTCTTCACATCAGGTGGCCAAAGTATTGGAGCTTCAGTTTATTTGCAGTCTTTCCAATCAATATTCAGAATTGATTTCCTTTAGGATTGACTGGTTGGATCTCCTTGCAGTCCAAGGGACTCTTAAGAGTCTTCCCCAGCACCACAGTTTGAAAGCATCAGTTCTTCAGCACTCAGCCTTTTTTATGGTTCAACTCTCACATCTATACAACTATTTATAATATGATAAGTTAAGAAAGAAAAGGTTACTCTTTCCTTTTCTTTTTTATCACTAGAGTTCAGGGCCACTACACTCTGGTTGTGTAGATTGTGGACTGCAGAAAGGTACCACATCTCAAGGAGCACCACCTACATCCTAAATATCATAGGCTTTTGTGTTGATGAGGACAGTTTTCTGGAAGATGGCAGTAAATTTTGTTCTAACAAAATCAGTACATTAAGACAACTTGCCAGTAAACAAAGGAAAACATCTTAAAGAAGGGGTGTGTGTGTGTGTGAGTGAGTCACTCAGTCATGTCCAACTCTTTGTGACCCCATGGACTGTAGCCAGCTAGGCTCCTCTGTCCCTGGGATTTTCCAGGAAGAATATTGGAGTAGGCTGCCATTTCCTTCTCTTCTCCCTGACCCAGGGATCAAACCCATATCTCTGAGGTCTCATGCATTGGCAGATAGATTTCTTTACCACTGCACCACCTGAGAAACCTTCCAGATATATCCTGTCTATATTAAATCTCTTAGCTCTCACACCAGGACCATGTGGCTTTCCCGTGAACTACTTGTCACATTTAGATTTGTGCTTATTTGATTAAAATCTGTTTCTCCCATCTAGCTGTGAACTCCATGCAATGTGGGAACATGATGTCTGGTTTGGGTTCCCAGTGAATCCCTAGAATTTAGCCAGTACATCTGGTGCTGGGTTATAAATATAACTTAATACATTTAAAAACAAACAACAGGACAAGCATTCATTTAAAACTAATGAAAAAATGACAACAAAATCTAACTAGGTTTATCCACCACAGACAACATGGTTATGCCCCTGCTTCATAGCTGACCATATCCTAGCAGTGTCAAAGGGCTGATATCAACATTTCAGCCCCTACAGGGGTGACTTACAGACACAGATGGCTCTCTGGATAAGCCTGGAATTGTCTGAATATCTTGTGTCTCTTCTCCTGCTATTGTCTGCCCACCCTTCAAGGCCAAGATCTTTCGGAGCCTGCCCATCCTCCTCGTGACCTCCTCCCCACGCCCCCAGCACTGTGTCCACTCCGTGTTGGCACAGCAGTCACCCTCCACACAGAAGGGATACGGAGTGTGTGGCAGTCCAGCCAGTGAACTATTCAACTCCAGCCTGACTCTGCCAGTCCCACCTTTCTAACCAGACATGGCTCTCCAGCCCACAGTTTTTCCCCTCACGTGCCCACAGTCTGGAGGGCTCGATCCCATTGCCCTGCCCAACTCAGCCAGCTCTCAGTGGAGAGTCAAGTAAGCTCAGGATGTAAAGAGAGGAAAAGTCTGCAAGACACCCACACCTCTTCTGATAAGGGCCAGGGCGAGTATGTGGCCCAATAGTCTGTGGAGAGGTTATAATCACNAACTCTGCTCTGTTTCCTCGACCTTGATATCACAGGGTAATTCACGGGCCTCTCATTGTTTCCGCGCAGGAGAACTCTGCCGAGGACCTCCTGAGGCTGACGTCTAAGAGTCTGCCTGACCTGACCAGCTCCACAGAGGACGTGTCCTCTTGGACCGACAACGAAGACCAGGAGCCAGACGAGGACGAAGGCACCGGCTCATCTTCCGTCCAGAAAGCAGTAAGCGCGCCTGTGCTCTGCAGGATGCTCTGCCGGGACGGTGTTCTGCCAAAGACATGGGTACCAGGGCCAGAGATAAAAGCTTGAGATAGACATTATGGTCCAGACCAGGATGGGAGAGAACCACAGTGCATCTTTTTATTTTTATTTTTTGTTAGAATCAGGCAGAAAAATCTATGAAGGTAATACTTTTCGTTTAAGAAAAAACAATTGGCGCCATACCCCTGGAAATAAGAGAGCAATTGGTACTAAGTTCAATGCATATATCAACTTCTAGGGTGTCTGATAATATACCAAGGATTTTATTGTTATTTCTTGATACAGTGTTTGAAAATTATTGCTTGTGAAGTTGAGCTTAGACGGAGAGATGTCTGGTTACAAGTGGAATGTTAAAGTAACACAGAACCCACTCAGGCGAATTTGCATGGATGTATCTCCCAGTTTTAATGAAATGAGGACTTTGTGCTTGGCTCGCGGCTCTTCCTCACACAGCCTGTGGCCCTTCACACCCCCGTGTGCTGTCCCCGCCCCCGCCGTGTGGTCTGGCAGAGACGGGAGGGCTGTGGTTAACTGTGGTTGCAGCACAGCTCTGTGGTCTCCTCTTCGTTCCCACATCTTACAGATAGCTCATATTTAGTATAAAACCTTCTTAGTCGTTCCCCGTCTATCCAGGTCCAGGGAGGGTCCCTTCTTTCTGCCATTTGGATCTCTTACTCCTTCCCAATAGCACTGAGCCTAGGCAGCATGGTAAGCGTTGGGAAGTTAGTCTTGTCTGTAATTAGGCCTTAGAAGACAGCAACACAAAATGTATCTCTTCTCTCATTTATATAATTGTTGTTGTGGTTGCTTAGTAACTCAGTTGTGTCTGACCCTTTGTGACCCCATAGACTACAGAACGCCAGATTTCCCTGTCCTTTGCCATCTCCCGGAGTTTGCTCAGCCTCATGTCCATTGGGCTTCCCTGGTGGCTCAGCTGATAAAGAGTCTGCTTGCAGTGCAGGAGACCTAGGTTCGATCCCTGGAGAAGGGAATGGCTACCCACTCCAGTATTCCAGTATTCTGGCCTAGGGAATTCCATAGACTATACAGTTGCCAAGGGTTGGACACGACTGAGCAACTTTCACTTCACTTCGTGTCCATTGAGTCAGTGATGCCATTCAACCATCTCATCCTCTGTTGTCCCCTTCTTCTCCTGACTCTTGTCTTTCACAGCAGAGACTTTTCCAGTGAGTTGGCTCTTCACATCAGGTGGCCAAAGTATTGGAGCTTCAGTTTATTTGCAGTCTTTCCAATCAATATTCAGAATTGATTTCCTTTAGGATTGACTGGTTGGATCTCCTTGCAGTCCAAGGGACTCTTGAGAGTCTTCCCCAGCACCACAGTTTGAAAGCATCAGTTCTTCAGCACTCAGCCTTTTTTATGGTTCAACTCTCACATCTATACAACTATTTATAATATGATAAGTTAAGAAAGAAAAGGTTACTCTTTCCTTTTCTTTTTTATCACTAGAGTTCAGGGCCACTACACTCTGGTTGTGTAGATTGTGGACTGCAGAAAGGTACCACATCTCAAGGAGCACCACCTACATCCTAAATATCATAGGCTTTTGTGTTGATGAGGACAGTTTTCTGGAAGATGGCAGTAAATTTTGTTCTAACAAAATCAGTACATTAAGACAACTTGCCAGTAAACAAAGGAAAACATCTTAAAGAAGGGGTGTGTGTGTGTGTGAGTGAGTCACTCAGTCATGTCCAACTCTTTGTGACCCCATGGACTGTAGCCAGCTAGGCTCCTCTGTCCCTGGGATTTTCCAGGAAGAATATTGGAGTAGGCTGCCATTTCCTTCTCTTCTCCCTGACCCAGGGATCAAACCCATATCTCTGAGGTCTCATGCATTGGCAGATAGATTTCTTTACCACTGCACCACCTGAGAAACCTTCCAGATATATCCTGTCTATATTAAATCTCTTAGCTCTCACACCAGGACCATGTGGCTTTCCCGTGAACTACTTGTCACATTTAGATTTGTGCTTATTTGATTAAAATCTGTTTCTCCCATCTAGCTGTGAACTCCATGCAATGTGGGAACATGATGTCTGGTTTGGGTTCCCAGTGAATCCCTAGAATTTAGCCAGTACATCTGGTGCTGGGTTATAAATATAACTTAATACATTTAAAAACAAACAACAGGACAAGCATTCATTTAAAACTAATGAAAAAATGACAACAAAATCTAACTAGGTTTATCCACCACAGACAACATGGTTATGCCCCTGCTTCATAGCTGACCATATCCTAGCAGTGTCAAAGGGCTGATATCAACATTTCAGCCCCTACAGGGGTGACTTACAGACACAGATGGCTCTCTGGATAAGCCTGGAATTGTCTGAATATCTTGTGTCTCTTCTCCTGCTATTGTCTGCCCACCCTTCAAGGCCAAGATCTTTCGGAGCCTGCCCATCCTCCTCGTGACCTCCTCCCCACGCCCCCAGCACTGTGTCCACTCCGTGTTGGCACAGCAGTCACCCTCCACACAGAAGGGATACGGAGTGTGTGGCAGTCCAGCCAGTGAACTATTCAACTCCAGCCTGACTCTGCCAGTCCCACCTTTCTAACCAGACATGGCTCTCCAGCCCACAGTTTTTCCCCTCACCTGCCCACAGTCTGGAGGGCTCGATCCCATTGCCCTGCCCAACTCAGCCAGCTCTCAGTGGAGAGTCAAGTAAGCTCAGGATGTAAAGAGAGGAAAAGTCTGCAAGACACCCACACCTCTTCTGATAAGGGCCAGGGCGAGTATGTGGCCCAATAGTCTGTGGAGAGGTTATAATCACGTTTTAAAATTTCATAATTCATAATCTCTTGTCGAAAAATCTAAGGAATTATTTGTCTAAAAAATTTTTTACACTAACTACTGCTCTAAACATTAGCCATGACATATTAAATGTATTACATGTTATATACGTTTATTTAAATTATAACTTAGACTTATTGTAGTTTTATAAATTATAATGCTTTTTATAAATGTATTTATGTAATATAGATTTCCCTGGTGGCTCAGTAGTAAAGAATCTGCCTGCCAAGCAAGAGATACAGGTTCGATCTCTGGGTCAGGAAGATCCCCTGGAGATGGAAATGGCAACCCACTCCAGTATTCTTGCTGAAATAATCCTATGGACAGAGGAGCCTGGTGGGGTACAGTCCACGGGGTTACAAAAGAGTCGTGACTTAGCAACTAAATAACAATTTATGTAATATATATGTATAAATATAACTCATACTTTAAATTATGAGTTAAATGAGTTGTTCTAATTTCAAGTGTAATGTGTCTGCTATATCCTCAAGAAAACCTCACAAATAAAATACAAATCACCCTAATCGTACTACTGAAAGATAGTAGGAGTTAACATTTTTGCTATGCTTTTCAAGTTGATTTTTTTCTTAAGCGCATATATATTTTTAATTGACATTATATTAACAACTTATGAAGCTTGCTATGGTCTTAATGATATAATCATAAACATCTCCCCTAAAACATGATTTATAATGGCTAATATTTTATAACATGGAATGCCATAATTTATTTTACTAATTTTCTACCAAAAATTCCATTTACATCTATCACATGTGTATTTTATTTTTAAAATCGTAAAGAATTCTTCATGGAACATGATTGTCCATGTAGCCCTCTGCACATTTCTCATTTTCTTATTTGCTTCAATCGCTTGTAGCAGTAGAATTGCGTAGTTAAAAGTTTTCTCCAGAGAGGTTATGCTAATTTACATTTCTAGCAGTGCCTGGGTTCTGTCATTGCCAATAACATTATCTTAAAAGTTTACAAATTAATCACATCTTGTTGTATATATTTGCTGTGTATACTTGTTACTGCAGTTTTGCCAAAGGACTTTCAATGTGTTCTCTCTTAACACACTTTATTTGGGAAACTTTAGGTTGCTTTTAAGAAGAAACAGATGCCTGAGCAGTAGTCCCCCACAAGTACACGTATTTCAGAGCTGTACTTCTGGGTACAGCTTTCTCCGTCATGTCGCCTCCAACTCGCACATGCAAATCCCGAACCCCTTATCGTCGGTGGAGAAACCGGCACTGACCTTCCTTGACTGTTAGTTCTGCCTTCTCTGTGCTCCAGACACCCCTCACCTCAGCTCACCTTCTGTCCACACCCCTCACAAAACATCACAGAGAAGCCACCCCAGCCTTCTTCCCTNCATAATTCATAATCTCTTGTCGAAAAATCCAACGAATTATTTGTCTAAAAAATTTTTTACACTAACTACTGCTCTAAACATTAGCCATGACATATTAAATGTATTACATGTTATATACATGCTACATGTATTACATGTAGCATTACATGTTACGTTTATTTAAAT
Source organism: Raphicerus campestris (assembly GCA_006410735.1). Classification (NCBI taxonomy): domain Eukaryota; kingdom Metazoa; phylum Chordata; class Mammalia; order Artiodactyla; family Bovidae; genus Raphicerus; species Raphicerus campestris. The sequence goes on along the minus strand of SJYW01056857.1, from coordinate 106,770 downwards.
TATAACTTAGACTTATTGTAGTTTTATAAATTATAATGCTTTTTATAAATGTATTTATGTAATATAGATTTCCCTGGTGGCTCAGTAGTAAAGAATCTGCCTGCCAAGCAAGAGATACAGGTTCGATCTCTGGGTCAGGAAGATCCCCTGGAGATGGAAATGGCAACCCACTCCAGTATTCTTGCTGAAATAATCCTATGGACAGAGGAGCCTGGTGGGGTACAGTCCACGGGGTTACAAAAGAGTCGTGACTTAGCAACTAAATAACAATTTATGTAATATATATGTATAAATATAACTCATACTTTAAATTATGAGTTAAATGAGTTGTTCTAATTTCAAGTGTAATGTGTCTGCTATATCCTCAAGAAAACCTCACAAATAAAATACAAATCACCCTAATCGTACTACTGAAAGATAGTAGGAGTTAACATTTTTGCTATGCTTTTCAAGTTGATTTTTTTCTTAAGCGCATATATATTTTTAATTGACATTATATTAACAACTTATGAAGCTTGCTATGGTCTTAATGATATAATCATAAACATCTCCCCTAAAACATGATTTATAATGGCTAATATTTTATAACATGGAATGCCATAATTTATTTTACTAATTTTCTACCAAAAATTCCATTTACATCTATCACATGTGTATTTTATTTTTAAAATCGTAAAGAATTCTTCATGGAACATGATTGTCCATGTAGCCCTCTGCACATTTCTCATTTTCTTATTTGCTTCAATCGCTTGTAGCAGTAGAATTGCGTAGTTAAAAGTTTTCTCCAGAGAGGTTATGCTAATTTACATTTCTAACAGTGCCTGGGTTCTGTCATTGCCAATAACATTATCTTAAAAGTTTACAAATTAATCACATCTTGTTGTATATATTTGCTGTGTATACTTGTTACTGCAGTTTTGCCAAAGGACTTTCAATGTGTTCTCTCTTAACACACTTTATTTGGGAAACTTTAGGTTGCTTTTAAGAAGAAACAGATGCCTGAGCAGTAGTCCCCCACAAGTACACGTATTTCAGAGCTGTACTTCTGGGTACAGCTTTCTCCGTCATGTCGCCTCCAACTCGCACATGCAAATCCCGAACCCCTTATCGTCGGTGGAGAAACCGGCACTGACCTTCCTTGACTGTTAGTTCTGCCTTCTCTGTGCTCCAGACACCCCTCACCTCAGCTCACCTTCTGTCCACACCCCTCACAAAACATCACAGAGAAGCCACCCCAGCCTTCTTCCCTGGCTTGTCATCCTTGCCTGAATGCCCACCATCTGTCAGCCACTCCCTTGAGCTCTGGTTTCAAGCCAGATGACCTGGGTATGAGAGAGTCCTGCAGGGCCAAGAAGCAAGCACATGATATTTCCCCAACTTCACAGTCTGCCCAGAATCTCCTGCAGGGCCTTCTCAAGGTACTGAGCTACTGAGGGGCGGGGAGAAGGGGGAGTAATTATTTTTTAGTTTTATGTTTATAAAGACTCTTTGTTTTATGATCTTTAAACACCGGTGAACCACTTAGATGAAAGAAACTTGGTACTGTTTTAATCAGCTAAGTCACAAAGCCTTTTACTTCCCTGATGATAATGACGAAACCCGCTGCCAAGTTCGACTCTGACTTTGACTCTTCCTGCACCTCTAAGTCGTGGATGCCCCCAAGCACTTAAACGGAGCAAATGTAATAGAAACGCTCAGGGTCTGCCCTGAGCACCCCTGTGATCTATTTTTCATGGCTGCAATAAACAGCCATGAGAGTTTCCCTTCAAAAAGCTCTAGCCATGCTTAGAATAGAGCCATATGCATGCTTAGAATAGAACCATATGGTGAGTATCAAGTGTGAGGAGTAAAGGCAGCAGAAAGAGAACTGGGATGGGACAGTGAAATCCCAGTCATTTGCATAACTGTCACCATCGCTGGGATGGGACAGTGAAATCCCACAGTCATTTGTATAACTGTCACCATCTCAGTGGGGTCTGACTTCATTGAGGGGGTTCTCCCTCCACCACATCTGATCTTAAAAACCTCCAGGTTGATCTCAGAAATAGCCAAGTCTGGTCCCCTCCCCTGTACTAACTGTGGTCCTGATGCACCCAATCGGTCATTCTTTCTCGAGTCTGTTTTCTCCACTTTGTCTTCTGCCTGACAATGGCAGTTTTTAAATGAGAGGCTGACCATGTCACTCGGTTTAAAGTCCTGCAAGGTGTCTCAGTCACGCTGACTTTAAAATCAATGTGAAGCCGTCAGATCCAGCCCGCCTGTGTTCTGTCTGTGCCCCTGGCAGACCTAAACACACACACCACAACACAACACATCTGCACACGTACAGCCCTCCCTGGCACACTCCCAAACCTGCTGCTCTCTGTCCCCCTGGCATTTAGCATCTGCTGTTGTCTAATTATTTGTTGCTACATATCTCTTTGGGGATCTTCCCATCCCAGGGGTTGAACCCAGGTCTCCCACATTGCAGGCAGATTCTTTACCGTCTGAGCCACCAGGGAAGCCCAGTCTCTTTGAGAGGAAAAAGAAAATATTTAAATTTATAAACTTTTGAAGTCAGGTATACCTCATTCCTAGAGGAGGGCATGGCAACCCACTCCAGTATTCTTGCCTGGGGAATCCCATGCACAGAGGAACCTGGAGCGCTACAGTCCATGGGATCGCAAAGAGTCGGACATGACTGAGTGACTATCACTTTCACATAGCTGATTTACAGTGTTGTATTAATTTCTGCTTTACAGCAAAAGTCAGTTATACATATATTTTTCATATTCTTTTCCATTATGGTTTATCACAGGATATTGAATATAGTTTCTTGTGCTTTACAGTAGAAATTTGTTTCTTGTCCATCCTGTATATAATAGTTTGCATCTAGTTCATCTCTTCTAAAATAAGATTTTTAAGGAAAAATATGTATCTGGCCTTCTGAGAGAGTGGCTATTTTTAAAATGAAAAATGAAGAGTAGAAAAAGGATTTTAACATAACAGTGTGTGGAATGAGTGATGCCTCCTTTTAAGTGATTAGGAACCTGTCATACCCTTTTTATATTTTTAACAAAAACAAACAAAAATGAAAATGGAAGTAATGATTGTTGCTGCCAAATCCGCAATTGTCAGAGCTCTGCTAGGAAGATTTGTTTAGCACATCAATCAGCAGACCTGTATCCGGCTTCCTTTGGCATGAAGGGAATCAGTTCTAACATTTTTGGAATCCCCGGTTTGGAAAATCTTGGAGAACCTTTGGGTTTATTAAGGTTAAAGAAGGAATAAAGGAGCTCATCTCTCAAAAGGAAAGACAGCCAAAGTGGATCTTACGGTTCTGTAAGTCTGATGTGGGTGTTAAATTCTTTGTTTGTTGATGGCTTAGCCCTGAGGTGTGAGAAAACTGAATCACAGTCTTTTGGAAAAAGCAGCATCCTTGGGGAGGAGAGGGGACTATATATATAAATATAATAATTAATATATTAATCTATTTATGGAGAAAAAGGAGAGGCGCTGTTGAGTTTTATTTGCAGTGAATGATTGATAAATTGGCTCTTGAATGTTTCCCTGGGCGCTGAGGGCTCTCACTGAAGTGTGTGAGAGTGCCACTCCTGTTGGAGTCAGAGAGTGGGACTGCCTGATGTTTGTGACCTGAGCTAGACCATTCTGGGGAATCAAACTTAGAGGCTAATGGGGACAGTGAGCAGTGTGTGTAAACTTGCGGTTAGTATTAAAGCAGGAAGGAACCAGGGTCTGCCTGAAAAATCACATCTTCACAGAGTGAAACTATTAATGCCAAGAAACACTGGCTCAGGGCTCCTTGAGCTTTTTGGGGGGGTGGGGGAGGTACCTTTTTCTAAATTTTTTTATTTTTAATTGAAGGATAATTGCTATACTGTGTTGACTTCTGCCATACACCAACGGGAATCAGCCATGTCCCTGAGCTTTTTGTAAGGGGAGCAACTATTTTTTTGCTAAAGCCTTGAGGTGAAGTGTTTTTAGACAGGCTGCTCAGATGGTCAGTGGTGGGCTCTGATGCTGAGTCTCGCGTCCCTTGAGCACAGGACAGTAGCAACCACTGCTCAGAGAAGTCCTCTATCTGCCTCTGGGTCAGGAACAGTCTCCTTCTCCTTAGGCTTCCACTGTCTACTTATCTAACTTCAGGACTCACCTCCTCCAGGAAGTTTTCCTGGATGCAAATGTCCTTCATGCCTGTAATACATGCTATATTTTCCTTCATGACCCTTATCGCAGATTGGAAAGACATATGTATGCATGAGACTGCTCTTTTAATATCATTCTCTCCCATGAGTGGAGGATCCACAGGTTAGGGCTCATGTCGGGTTCATTCACAGATGACTCAGTTCGTATTATGGATGGGTGTTTGGACAGGTGGGCAGACTGGTAGATGGTTCCCCTCTCTCCTTCCTTAATGCTGCTACATACTCCTCACCGTAAGACTTGGTTACCTTCTGTCGACTTGCCCGTCCTGCTCAGCACACCTAGTAGGCATTTACTGTTTGTGTCTGCCTCTCTCCCTTATGGGAGTTTCCATCTGGGATACAAATATCAGTGATACAGAAATTGTTTTTTTCCAAGTATAGCACTGGGAGAACAATGTCCCTTTCCTTAAAGTAGGATATCTCTGGAACCACCTCATTAACAACTGATTGTGTACGTGTAAGTCACTCAGTCCTGTCCAACTTTTTGCAAGCCCATGGACTATAGAGTGGGTAGCCATTCCCTTCTCCAAGGAATCTTCCCAACTCAGGGATCGAACCCATGTCTCCTGCTTTGCAGGCAGATTCTTTTACCAGCTGAGCCACCAGGAAAGCCCTAACGACTGAGTAGATTTCTCATTTTCTGTTTGGTTAAGCTTGGAAGGCTGCTAGCAGCTCGGAAGAGAATTTAGAAAAGGGAACTTTAAACAAACCAACCACCATAAAAGATCGCCTGTCCCCGGGGAATGGGTGAAGTGGTGGAATGTCAGTGGAAAGACTAGGCAGAAAGGCCCCAAGGAAGAAAGCACGGAACTCAGAGATGCACCTTCTGGTACACAGTCATGTAAAGTGTCAGAGCTGCCAGGATCCTTGGGGTGGCTGCTCCGTACTTGGTGTTTTATAGAATAGAAATTCATGGTGAGAGAGAAAACCACTGAGCTCCGCTGGGAGCAAAGCTGTCCCGCTGGACAAGTCATGTTACAGCCAAGGCAGCAACAAGGGAAAAGCAGAAAGGCCCGAAAAGGTGAACGCACTTCACAAACACAGGAAGGGAAGAGCTGTGTGTACCAAAAATGTACTCGGGCATCTCCGTGCTCGAGTGGATGTTAAAATGCACAGGGAGGGTGTGGTTTACGCTGACCTGTCCCCAGGTCCCACCATGGAAAGCCTGTTTGGCAGATCTGAGTGGGGTCTGTTTTCAGAAGCTTCCCAGGTGATTCTGATGCTCACCCAGATTTTGAAAAGCAAACCTTTGAAAGATGGTAGCAGCTGTAGAAAGCAGCCAGTGTGGCCACACGCCTTTGTTATTATTACTGTTCAGTTGCTCAGTCGTGTCTGCTCTTTATGACCTCATAGACTGCAGCACACCAGGCTTCCCTGTCCTTCACTATTTCCCGGAGTTTGCGCAAACTCAGTTCCATTGAGTCAGTGATGCCATCCAACCATCTTATCTTCTGTTGCCCCCTTCTCCTTCTGCCCTCAGTCTTTNGCAGCACACCAGGCTTCCCTGTCCTTCACTATTTCCCGGAGTTTGCGCAAACTCAGTTCCATTGAGTCAGTGATGCCATCCAACCATCTTATCTTCTGTTGCCCCCTTCTCCTCCTGCCCTCAGTCTTTCCCAGAATCAGGGTCTTTTCCAATGAGTTGGCTCTTCATATCAGGTGGCCAAAGTATTGGAACTTCAGCACCTTTGCTGGGCATATAGCAATGTCCAGGCATGCCCCAACGTGGCAGGGCTCCTAAGAATCTCCTGACTGGGGGCTGGATGAGCCCCAGGTACCCATCTGTGCCTGGCCTTGATATAAGAGGAGCCTTTAGCTCCCTGTTGCCTCCGTCCTTCCTGCAGTTTGAGGTGCAGAGAAAGACGCTGTGGTGGCTGTGCTGCCTGTGGGAAACTTGGAAGCACAGATCCTTGCGCGCACACTGGGTCCTTTGTGAGCACAGCCTTGGCCTGTGCATCTTGGCTCTCGGTGCCTTTGCAGACACCAGTTCCTGGGATGTAGACTGGTGTGGTTATTGCAGGAGCTGGATTGTTCCCATGACCAACCCCAAGCAGGCAGGAACTCCTTCTGATCCATAATTCCTCCGAGTTGTATATTTTTCTCTCCACTGGTCCCAAGCTGTAAACGGACCCTCTCCTTCCGCTCAGAGCCATAGACTTCCCCAAGGAGCAGATCTCAGTGCACCTAGATCTTCCTTAAGCAACACTTTAGGTGGCTTAGGCCACGCCATGTTCAAAAGGCTGTATGAAGCTCACTGTGGTCTTTGGAATCTCCAGAGCAATATGAGACAGACAAGGCTGCAAGGATCGCTGGTCTAAGAAAATAAGATTTTAATTCAGGGGTGGTTTTTGTTTGGTTTGGTTTCCTACTTAAGGAGATGAAGTGATTATCTGAATAGGTTGGGGGAGTGGAAATAAGAATAATTGCTTGGCCTGGATGCATTACCCAGAAAACTGCTGAAGTTTGAGTTAGGCTTATTCCCATGGCACATTTTCTGGGGCCTGTTCCAACTTGTTACCTGGCTTTGTGCTGCATTTTCATCTAAGCAATTTGCAGTTCTCAAGGAAGTAAACAGCCCAAGTGATTTGTATAGAAAAGCAAATATTGGACTTCCCCAGTGGTCTAGCGGTTAAGACTCTGTGCTTCCAATGCAGGGGGCATGGGTTGGATCCCTGATCAGGGAAATTCTGCATATCTCAAGATGCAGCCAAAAAAAAAAGGAAGCAAATATTGTAGTCTACAGCCTCAACCTGGCTTCCCTTGTGGGTCAGCAGGTAGAGAATCCACCTGCAGTGCAGGAGACATGGGTTCAATCCCTGGGTTGGAAGATCCCCTGGAGAAGGGAAAGGCTACCCACTCTAGTATTCTGGCCTAGAGAATTCCATGGACTGTATAATCGATGGTGTCACAAAGAGTCAGACCCGACTGAGCGACTTTCACTAGCTTTGGGGCTTCCCATGTAGCTCAGTGGGTTAAGCATCTACCTGCAATGCGAGAGACCTGGGTTCAGTTCCTGGGTTGGGAAGTTCCCCTGGAGAAGGAAATGGCAACCCACTCCAGTATTCTTGCTTGGAGAATCCCATGGAAAGAGGAGCCTGGCAGGCTACAGTTCATAGGATCGCAAGAGTTGGACACTATTTCGCTCTACCTCTCTCTCTATATATAGCCTCATAGCGAAGGAGTCTCCAGAGTAGTTGAAGGGCAGAATTGGCAGGAGCTGGAGGGAGGAGCCAAATGGTCCCCTTGGAGTATAGGGAGAAGTTATATAGGTTTTATCTCTTTTGGGATTGTTTTGTGTTTTAAAGTGTATGTATACATTAGTATAGTAGCATAGAGTTATACTTTATGAATCTATGTTGGGAGTGCCTGATGGCTACACAATCTGTATATAAAGGTTGACATCACAGCATGGAGCCGTATGAAATACACATTAAAGAAATCCCCTTAGTATGCAGTCCACTTTATTACTGTCTTTGGATTTGAAAAATTCCTTCAAATTTCAGTGGAAATAAAATATGGATTGCTAGAGCATGTAATAAAGTGTCTTAGCCCTAAAATTAATTTCTTTTATGAAACTAACACTGTAGGGTTCAGGAAGTGACTTTATCATTTTGGGTAAGTTGGTTCCAGTTTGGGGGTATTTGTTAAGGTATTCCAAAATGGTATTTTAGCGCTGTCCCTCATTATGAATTTTCCTCTTAGAAATATCATCCTTAGTAATTTAGTTTTGTATGTCCACTGGGAGTTTAAATCTGTGGTGTGCACATTAAAATGTAAAGTAGAACATATTAAGATTGAAGGAAAGTGACAGTTGAGAAATGAAACTGAAATAGACAAAATGATGGCGATTACACAGGGGGAAAAACAGGATGGTATGACCTATTTGTGTNCCATTCTTCAAGAAATACATGCCCTTAGAAACATACCTCATTGAATCAGCATAAACTCAGTGCCACTTCTGGAGGATAAGGACCTCGGAGTACAGCTCGCATTGAACTGGACCTTGACAACAGACCAAAGCGTCACTGCAATGTCCCCAGCACAACCAATTACTGTTTATCTAAAACTTGCCTAAAAGGCATGTCCAGCTAAAACAGGCTTTTTCTATGACAATAAGCCATAGGATCATGTAAGACTTCCTCTAAAATGTGTGCATAGAAAAAAAGGCGTTGGAGAACTCTGGCGTGTTTACTGTTCCTGCTGAATTGGATTTGACTCAGCAGTCGCATTAGGGCACTTCAGATAGTACATCTCTGATTTTCTTTCCTGCCAATCTTCCTGTTTACTTCTTAGGCCTTTCTTTTTTGATAGCTCTTCCCCATCTACTTTTTGTGTGTCTTGAGGTTTTCCTACATACACACACACAACTTCAATTTTAGCATTGTGGAACTGAGGATAAGGTATTCTGCGGCTCCCAGAGATGTGTCCAAGGCCAGCCCCTGGTGAGAAATGACCCAGGGGTCTGCCCTCATTCACCAGCCCACAAACCCAAAGAAGAGCTGCAGACCCCAGTATTCTCAGTAGGTCATGCGGACATGGAGAGAGTGAGGGCTCCCTGCTTTATAGAGAATGTCTGGATCCGCCTTGCCCAATTTGAAACCGATACCAAGGAGGGACATGTGCAGATTCGCCTTCTTGCATCCGCCTCTCCTGTTATTTCTGATGAACTGAGAGTCCCTGGAAGGCACTGTCCTCTCCTTGGGAAAGTGACACAGACAAACCCACCATGGGAGGGGCCAGTGACTGATGACATTTCTGTGCCCTTAAGGCTGATTTCTTTGCCTCACCTTTGTGAGGGACCACAAGATCGACTTAATTTATGTGCATAAGAATCACCCAAATAGTCACCAATGAAGCATGTTAAGACCGTTCACATTGTTTGGGGATGATACATGGGAGGAAACGGGAAATGGACTGAGATAGAACAAGGACAATATTATTTCATTTGCGGAGCCGCAGCCTGAGCGCCTTGGTTTATTTACATCAGCTGCTGTTTCTCCCCCAGCTGCATCTGACACTCCGCATAGACCAGAGCGTGGGGGTGGGAGTAGGGGGGCAGCTCTGTATTCCAATTTTACTGTTTTCCTCTTCAGTCCTGAGTTAGTCTCTTTGTTGGAGAGCAGCGAGCCTAGTGAAGCGGGAGATTTGTGTTTTAATTTCGGCAGTCAGCTCTCAGGCCTCTGCTCCTTTTGGCTGATTTATTGTTGTTCCGATTCCTTTTTTTTCTGAATGGTTATTCATTCCCAGCGCTGGCCTCTCTGATGGCCATCTGGTTCTCCTTTGGTCACTCGAACATCTGCCCCAGAGATTTGGAAAATGAGCTTCCTCTGGCAGCCTAAAAATAAGCTTAGTGTGACTGAGGCATGAAAGAGAAATCACCATGATCCCCTGTCTGTAGATACTGACCCACGGGATGAGCCAACACAGCCTCCCAGGGATTTGGAGCTTGGGCGTCTTCTATCACATCTGCAGATTATTATTTTTTTTTCAAGTGTTGGGGACAGTAAAAACATGGCATGAACTGGGTGCAACCAGCTCCTCCTGCAGTTTTCCCTGGAATCACATGTACTTGCTCAATGTAAATAGTTGGAGATGAAAGCTGTACTTTGCATGCTTTGTTCGTAAGGCTTCAAGAGTTAGCTGAGAAAGACAAATGACACTTAGAAGTTAAGCATTGTATTAGTTACGGTGTGTTCAGGAGACCTTGTAAATGCTTTGGACAGCAGTTATAGGACATTTCTGAAGTCCTAGACTTTTAGTTTGGACCCAGGGGGCCTGTCTCATGGGTAGTGATGGTTCGCCCCCCCACCTCCAGAAGACTAAAATTTGCCAGAAGATAAAACTCAATCTTGATGCTCTTTCTCATCCAAAATTATTTCTAGCCATGTCGTCCAGTGCCACTTTTCTACAATGAGATAAAATGTCAACATAATAATGATATTCAAATAATTTAAATACCAATAAATTAAGACCCATTGCAAGTCATAGTCCAAAGTTGTTAAAATCTAAAATAATTAACATCCAAACTTAAACTTACTTGAGTTAAAAAAACAAAGTACTTAATGACCCCCTTTGATCACTCCAGTTTCTTCTTTTGTTCCACCTTAGAAAAATGAGTGGTTTTTTTTTTTTTGGCCATACGGAGCGGCATATGGGATCTTTGTTCCCCATCCAAGGATTGAACCTGTGCCTCCTGCATTGCAGCATGGAGTCTTAACCACTGGACCACCTGGAAAGTCCCCCAAAAATGAGATTCTTGATGCTGTGTGGTGAGGACAGAGATGGTTCTGTTTAGCATGTGCAGACTGGGCTGTTTTCCACTGGAACAAATATGGCTCTGTCAGCTCCAAGAAAGTTGAATTTGTTCAACAGCATGTCTTTATCTTTTGGTGAAATGTAAATGAACAATGAGTAAATGGGCCAATTGTTGTTCATTCGCTAAGTCGTATCCGACTCTTTGTGACCCCATGGACTGCAGCACACCAGGCTTCCCAGTGCACCACCAACCCCCGGAACTTGCTTAAACTTATGTCCATTGCGTTGGTGTTGCCATCCGACTGTCTCATCCTCTATCATCCCCTTCTCCTCCTGCCGTCAGTCTTACCCAGCATCAGGGTCTTTTCCGATGAGTCAGTTCTTCGCATCAGGTGGCCAAAGTATTGGAGCTTTAGCATCAGTCTTTCCAATGAATATTCAGGGTTGATTTCCTTGAGGATTGACTGGTT
>SJYW01056857.1:49796-79701 GCA_006410735.1 Raphicerus campestris | reverse complement strand
CCGCCCCCCAGACCCTGGCATGTCTCCACAAGGCTGCTTCTGCACTGTGTGGAAATTAATGTCCCAATTTGGTGTTAGGAAAGGTGTCCCTCTAGAGAATCTCTAAACTCACCCTCAGGACTCCATTCCTGCCTTGACTTCATAATTTAAACCTGGAGACCTGCCAGTCTCTGACATTGTAATAAGAATTCACCAAATTTATCTTTGTTTTATGTATCAAGATATTTGTTTTCCCAATGCCTCTTCCTCAATTTGCCTACATCTCATTTCTCAGAATCTTTCTTTTCTTCTTTCTAATCCCAAAAGATACTTGAATTTGTGGGGGAGGGGGGAATCGTCCACATTTATAATATTACAGGTTAGATTTAAACAGTTGCCTTATAAAAGGGGGATTACCTGGGAGATTACTCTTACTGCTTACTTTATATATTTTCACAGGCTGAATTTTATACTCTGTATATCTGTATACTCTGTATGTTTTTTATTACCTGTTAAAACTCAGGGTTTTTTTAAACATTATAATTGCATAGCTTTCCAATGACTGCTGAGTGGTAAAGGATATCATCTATTTTTTTTTTAAGCACATATATGTTCCTTAGTGTAAATCTTATCCCTTTTAGTTAATTTGACTTTTTTTCTCCAGAACCTTAAAGGAAAATACAATTTCAAATGACAAGCCTCATTTGTTTGGTGTGTCTCCTAAGTTTTGTACATGTAAATTTACCCTCCAGATGTTTTTATAAACACTCTCAACTCTCCTTTTCCTCTCTAAGACTTGGCTACTGTGTCATAAGCCACCCATGTAATGGGCACCAGAGGAGGTAATACCCAGCATGTTGGGCTTTTCTCAGATGCATGGCTAAGGGATCTTAGTGTCATCCTTTCTTCTTCACCTCTGGGTGTCTGGTAATGTGGATTTAAAATTTACAGACATGTGGGCTGATTTTGAAGAGATTTCTATGTATCCTAAGTGCTGCTTNCCGCCCCCCAGACCCTGGCATGTCTCCACAAGGCTGCTTCTGCACTGTGTGGAAATTAATGTCCCAATTTGGTGTTAGGAAAGGTGTCCCTCTAGAGAATCTCTAAACTCACCCTCAGGACTCCATTCCTGCCTTGACTTCATAATTTAAACCTGGAGACCTGCCAGTCTCTGACATTGTAATAAGAATTCACCAAATTTATCTTTGTTTTATGTATCAAGATATTTGTTTTCCCAATGCCTCTTCCTCAATTTGCCTACATCTCATTTCTCAGAATCTTTCTTTTCTTCTTTCTAATCCCAAAAGATACTTGAATTTGTGGGGGAGGGGGGAATCGTCCACATTTATAATATTACAGGTTAGATTTAAACAGTTGCCTTATAAAAGGGGGATTACCTGGGAGATTACTCTTACTGCTTACTTTATATATTTTCACAGGCTGAATTTTATACTCTGTATATCTGTATACTCTGTATGTTTTTTATTACCTGTTAAAACTCAGGGTTTTTTTAAACATTATAATTGCATAGCTTTCCAATGACTGCTGAGTGGTAAAGGATATCATCTATTTTTTTTTTAAGCACATATATGTTCCTTAGTGTAAATCTTATCCCTTTTAGTTAATTTGACTTTTTTTCTCCAGAACCTTAAAGGAAAATACAATTTCAAATGACAAGCCTCATTTGTTTGGTGTGTCTCCTAAGTTTTGTACATGTAAATTTACCCTCCAGATGTTTTTATAAACACTCTCAACTCTCCTTTTCCTCTCTAATAAGCACAGCTTTTCATAGCATGTTGGGCTTTTCTCAGATGCATGGCTAAGGGATCTTAGTGTCATCCTTTCTTCTTCACCTCTGGGTGTCTGGTAATGTGGATTTAAAATTTACAGGCATGTGGGCTGATTTTGAAGAGATTTCTATGTATCCTAAGTGCTGCTTGATTCTGGAAGGTATTTAATCAGTACTAAGGAGTGTTTTTAAAAAAAATTCAACTGAGTAAATTTGAAGATCTAATTGGCTTTATTCAGCAATTCTTTTATCAGGCAGCATCCTGTCTAGAAAGTAGAAAAGACCCTCTGTATGAAATGGAGGGTTTTATAGGCAGAAAAGAAGGTCCTTTAGGTATGAAGTCTTGGTGGGGTGTAGCAGAAGCCACAGCACTTTGGCCTTGTCATTTGTTTCTAACAGGAATATGGCACATGGATATCCTGTTGACCTGTTGTTGTCACTAAGTCATGTTTGACTCTTTGTGACCCCATAGACTGCAGTGCCCCAGGCTTCCCTGTCCTTCACTATCTCCCTGAGTCCATTCAAACTCATGTTCCTTCTCAAGAAACAAAATGACCCCAGGGGTCCTTTCCAGTTTGAAACCTTGTCAACAAAGTTGCGTCTAGCCAAAACTATGGTTTTTCCAGTAGTCATGTATGGATGTGAGAGTTGGACCATAAGAAGGCTGAGAGCCAGAGAACTGATGCTTTTGAACTGTAGTCTTAGAGAAGACTCTTGAGAGTCCCTTGGACTGCAAGGAGATCCAGCCAATCCATCCTAAAGGAAATCAGTCCTGAATAGTCATTGGAAGGACTGATGCTAAAGCTGAAACTCCAATATTTTGGCCACCTGATGACAAGAACTGACTCTTTAGAAAAGACCTTGATGCTGGGAAAGATTGAAGGCAGGAGCAGAAGGGGACGACAGAGGATGAGATGGTTGGATGGCATCACCGACTCAATGGGCGTGAGTTTGAGCAAGCTCCAGGAGTTGGTAATGGACAAGGAACCCTGGTGTGCTGCAGTCCATGGAGTCACAAAGAGTCAGAATGGCTGAGCAACTGAACTGAACTGGTTCTATCCTGTGTGGTGAGATTCGTGCTGAGGAGGAACTTGTCAGCATGAGGCTTTGTGGTTCCAGATTATCTGAAGGGCTGTGCTTTGATCCCATGAACTTTTTTTCTCATGTGACACCTATACTGCTGCTCTTTGAGCCTTGAGGTAAAGATCTTGAAGGAAATGGCATAAGTGACCGTGGCCTGGCCTCTCCTGTCAACTCTGTTCTCTCTGCATTTCAGATGCCTGGAACAGAGGAGCCCCACGATGCATGCGGCCCTGAGGAATCCAAGGGGAACTTGGAAAGTCCCAAACAAAGCAGCAGTAAGATGAAGCTCAAGAGTCGCCTGTCAGGTAAGGGATTCTTTGCCTGCCTGATTGGGAGCTTCTGCCTCAGGAGTGGGAAGATAAGGCTGTTAGCACACTGAGCTCTTTTTTTTCTTTTGTTGTTCAGTCACTAAATCGTGTCCGACTCTTTGCAACCCCATGGACTGGAGCCCGCCAGGCTCCTCTGTCCTCCATCATCTCCTGGAGTTTGCTCAAATTCATGTCCATTGAGGCGGTGATGCTATCTAACCATCTTTTTTCCATAAAACTTCCAGATTGTTTTGTGTTTGATGGTGCATGCCCCAGGCATAACTGCCTTCAGCCTGGCTGCCCACATGAGTATTTTCATTTGAGTCATAATGAAGGCAATGTCAACATCTCTGTTCCTCTCTGCTTAAATGTAAATTTCCTGTTGTGTTTGGTTCATTTACTTCAGGTGACCCTTTCTCTGTGGAATATTCCTGATGGCCTATCTTTCCAGCAAGCATACCTATTCCCCAAACCGCTGGTCCACCAGAACCTGGGGCAAAGAACTGGGTTGTTTTTTTTTAAAGTATCAAATGTGCATCTCAGCTAAATGGAGGGGCCAGTGGGATGTAGTTGTAGCTTTTGTAACAAAGAGATCTGCTATTTCCTGGGCACATCTTCTAGCAGCTGGCCTAGGCCCTGAAAGAGAAAGTCAGAAGCTGTATGTGGGGATACATTGTGACTTTTAAGACAATGTCTGAGGCACTTTCACCTTAACAAGCTTTTTCTACAAAACAAGAGNATACAATTTCAAATGACAAGCCTCATTTGTTTGGTGTGTCTCCTAAGTTTTGTACATGTAAATTTACCCTCCAGATGTTTTTATAAACACTCTCAACTCTCCTTTTCCTCTCTAAGACTTGGCTACTGTGTCATAAGCCACCCATGTAATGGGCACCAGAGGAGGTAATACCCAGCATGTTGGGCTTTTCTCAGATGCATGGCTAAGGGATCTTAGTGTCATCCTTTCTTCTTCACCTCTGGGTGTCTGGTAATGTGGATTTAAAATTTACAGGCATGTGGGCTGATTTTGAAGAGATTTCTATGTATCCTAAGTGCTGCTTGATTCTGGAAGGTATTTAATCAGTACTAAGGAGTGTTTTTAAAAAAAATTCAACTGAGTAAATTTGAAGATCTAATTGGCTTTATTCAGCAATTCTTTTATCAGGCAGCATCCTGTCTAGAAAGTAGAAAAGACCCTCTGTATGAAATGGAGGGTTTTATAGGCAGAAAAGAAGGTCCTTTAGGTATGAAGTCTTGGTGGGGTGTAGCAGAAGCCACAGCACTTTGGCCTTGTCATTTGTTTCTAACAGGAATATGGCACATGGATATCCTGTTGACCTGTTGTTGTCGCTAAGTCATGTTTGACTCTTTGTGACCCCATAGACTGCAGTGCCCCAGGCTTCCCTGTCCTTCACTATCTCCCTGAGTCCATTCAAACTCATGTTCCTTCTCAAGAAACAAAATGACCCCAGGGGCCCTTTCCAGTTTGAAACCTTGTCAACAAAGGTGCATCTAGCCAAAACTATGGTTTTTCCAGTAGTCATGTATGGATGTGAGAGTTGGACCATAAAGAAGGCTGAGAGCCAGAGAACTGATGCTTTTGAACTGTAGTCTTAGAGAAGACTCTTGAGAGTCCCTTGGACTGCAAGGAGATCCAGCCAATCCATCCTAAAGGAAATCAGTCCTGAATAGTCATTGGAAGGACTGATGCTAAAGCTGAAACTCCAATATTTTGGCCACCTGATGACAAGAACTGACTCTTTAGAAAAGACCTTGATGCTGGGAAAGATTGAAGGCAGGAGCAGAAGGGGACGACAGAGGATGAGATGGTTGGATGGCATCACCGACTCAATGGGCGTGAGTTTGAGCAAGCTCCAGGAGTTGGTGATGGACAAGGAACCCTGGTGTGCTGCAGTCCATGGAGTCACAAAGAGTCAGAATGGCTGAGCAACTGAACTGAACTGGTTCTATCCTGTGTGGTGAGATTCGTGCTGAGGAGGAGCTTGTCAGCATGAGGCTTTGTGGTTCCAGATTATCTGAAGGGCTGTGCTTTGATCCCATGAACTTTTTTTCTCATGTGACACCTATACTGCTGCTCTTTGAGCCTTGAGGTAAAGATCTTGAAGGAAATGGCATAAGTGACCGTGGCCTGGCCTCTCCTGTCAACTCTGTTCTCTCTGCATTTCAGATGCCTGGAACAGAGGAGCCCCACGATGCATGCGGCCCCGAGGAATCCAAGGGGAGCTTGGAAAGTCCCAAACAAAGCAGCAGTAAGATGAAGCTCAAGAGTCGCCTGTCAGGTAAGGGATTCTGTGCCTGCCTGATTGGCAGCTTCTGCCTCAGGAGTGGGAAGATAAGGCTGTTAGCACGCTGAGCTCTTTTTTTCCTTTTGTTGTTCAGTCACTAAATCGTGTCCGACTCTTTGCAACCCCATGGACTGGAGCCCGCCAGGCTCCTCTGTCCTCCATCATCTCCTGGAGTTTGCTCAAATTCATGTCCATTGAGGCGGTGATGCTATCTAACCATCTTTTTTCCATAAAACTTCCAGATTGTTTTGTGTTTGATGGTGCATGCCCCAGGCATAACTGCCTTCAGCCTGGCTGCCCACATGAGTATTTTCATTTGAGTCATAATGAAGGCAATGTCAACATCTCTGTTCCTCTCTGCTTAAATGTAAATTTCCTGTTGTGTTTGGTTCATTTACTTCAGGTGACCCTTTCTCTGTGGAATATTCCTGATGGCCTATCTTTCCAGCAAGCATACCTATTCCCCAAACCGCTGGTCCACCAGAACCTGGGGCAAAGAACTGGGTTGTTTTTTTTTTAAAGTATCAAATGTGCATCTCAACTAAATGGAGAGGCCAGTGGGATGTAGTTGTAGCTTTTGTAACAAAGAGATCTGCTGTTTCCTGGGCACATCTTCCTAGCAGCTGGCCTAGGCCCTGAAAGAGAAAGTCAGAAGCTGTATGTGGGGATACATTGTGACTTTTAAGACAATGTCTGAGGCACTTTCACCTTAACAAGCTTTTTCTACAAAACAAGAGAAAAAAATATATATTTTATGGATGCATTGATATAAAGGTACAAGCTTGATTCATTATCATCTATTAGTTACTCTTATGTTCATTCTTTTTTCCTCCTGAATTTAAAAGAAATAAAAACATTTTTGTGGGCCCCTACGATTAGCTTGGGCCCTCAGCACTGTGTCTGCTGGTCTGATGGGGAAATCACCCCTTGGCTACCCACCTGTGAAGGACATCTGGTCTAACAGGAAAAGCAAGAGTTTGGAAGCTTGGTGGAATCAAGTTTACCCATCAGCTCTTGAGTTACCTTGTGACCTTGGGCTGGTTATTGAACCTCCGTAAACTTCCTCTCTCACCTAAAACAGGAGAAGATAGTCCCAACATTAAAAGGCTGAACAGATAAAAACACAACAAAAGCGCACTTAAAAGCACCTCGCACAAAGCCTGGTGTGTTACCATCCCCCGAGTAAGGCAGCTTCATCTTCTGCTGCCCGCATCAGTGGAGGGATAGGGTGGTGTCTGTGACTGCCAGCCAAGAGCATCTCCAGCCCACATTGCCTCCGCCTCTGTTATTCTCAGGTAAGGTGGCAAATTTAGGATAATATACATCCATTTAAAAACAAGAAAACCTGAGTAACAAAATGAGTAGCTTTGTAGTTATAACTCAGAATAGTGTCTGAGTAGTGTCATATATGACTGTTAGGGTATTGGTTTGCAACAAAAAGTGTAATGACCAGAGGCTAATAAGACCAAAGAGAAAGGTCAGGCTGATGGTCCTCAGCCCCCTTTCAGCTCCCTTTCATTCCTGAGGCTCACCTGAGAGGAATACATTTAAATCCTGTGTGTTTGGGCAGGGGCGGAGGTCTTTAGCTCAGGTCTCTGATCAGCACCTTATAAACAGTTCCCAGGGAAGGCTCACAGAGTTCTAGGGAAATACAGTGACCTTTGAAACCCGTGTAGTCACGTTGCTCGTTTTATGGATGTGACCAGAGAAATTAAGGGGATCCCAAAGGTTGCTCGTTCAGTCTGCCCTCCAGAGTTCTTCCCACCACCTCTCAGCTTCCTGAGGGTCATGGAGAGAATCCTGTTCCCCAGACTGGGAAGTTTATGATGTGGGGAGGGGATCCTAGCTGATGACCTTTCAGATCCATGACTTTCCACGTTCGTACTATTGATTTAAACCATGCATGACGTTGAACTGAATACTGTATCCAGAGCTGGCTCTTGTTTGCCACAAATGCATGCCGCCTTCTCTTCCTGTATTTTCCCCAGACTCACAAGGCCGTGACAAGGAAACATAGTAGAAGGAGAACATGTACAAAGTCAGGAAGAGCTGTGTTCAGTTCCCAGCTCTGCCGTTGCTGGCTGTGTGACCTGGAACAGGTGATTTCTCTGGGTCTCAACTTTTTTATCAATAAGATGAGGGTTATAATGTACATGTATTGTGCACATCGATGTGAGTGCCTTCTAAGTCAGCCTTGTTGAGAGATCCAGTAGAGAGAAGGCGTATGGCACTGCCATTCCAAAATGTGGCTGCGATAGACCCTCACCACGTGGCAGCTGCCTCTGTCCTCACTGTCATGGTTAATATCACATTCATCGCTGTCATTTTCAAATCATTGTTCTCATTCCACTCTCATGGGGGGAAGATTCTCAAGTTGCAGGTCATGATGAAGTATGCACGAAAGTTGTGAAGACTGAGGTCTCTCTGAGTTGTGGTGCCCGGGGGAGGCATCCAGAGTGGGCAGAATGAGGGAAAGGCAGTACACTGGCAGAACTAGGAAGAACACAAGAGGAGGAAAACCGGGGTCTAGACTTGGGACAAAATGCATGAGAAGTATTTTGGGACAATGGCGGAAAAATGGATTAGAGAAGTTTTTGGCAACTGTTTTTCTGCCTCAGCTGTCTGAAAGATACAATAATCCAGCCACAACCATGATTCAGTCCAGCAGAAAGATTAGGGGGGGAGAAGATTCTTGGCTTGGGAGGTGATGGTGAAGGCAAACTTGGGGGAAACTTCAGTGATATTTATATGCTCCCCAGTTTGGGGACGGATGTGGGCGGAGGACAAATGCTCTCCTCTGAGAATTCGCAGGCTGGAGCAATGAATTCACCAAGAGGGCAGTGGGAGATAAGACTGGAAAAGTAATTTGGAGGCACGCTAAAGAGGCTTAAGGAATTGGTTCTTCATTCAGTGCTTTGAAATATGTTCAGTCTAAAGACATTTGAATACAGGAGATTTTAATGTGATCACTTCCTAATTTCTGGGTCCTGTAAACTTGGATATTTATTTCATATTTTCATAAGCGCGTCACTCTGGTATTCACATATCGGTATATTATCTACAGACACTACCGTATGTGGTTTCTCTTCTGTTGATGGCAAGTGCTTCCCTGTCAGCTCAAAAGGAATTTTCTTCTAATAAATCTTGTTCATATGAGTAAGCATGCCAAAATAGATTAATCTGGCCATGAGTTATTAAGTCATGAATTATTAAGGAGGTTCTCTAAAGAGGTTCCAACCATTTCCACTAAGATTTTGGCCCGTCTGGCTCCAAAATGACTGAAGTGATTTCATGGAACATTTTTCCTGATATTCTAACCAGAGTTTTCTTTACTTCATACCTCCTCTTTTTGCCAGTAGGGTTCCCTTTTAACTTTGGTATTTTTTGATTCATACATGTTAATGCCTTAGGTCTGTGATCTTTTGATCTTTTTAAATGAAAATTTTTCTTTTGATTGCAAAGGAATTTCAGATGTTTGAAAACCTGAAATTTGTATCACAAAGTTAATATGTAGCTTTTGAAAAACCAGGCCTTTAGTGATGTCCATTATAATATAACTGTATCAGCACCATTCTAACTTTTCATCATTGTTAAAAACTCATCAATATATTATTTTTTAAAGAGTACAAAATCATCTCATTTTATTTCATGAAAAACTTCCTGAGAAATTTTTAGATAAATTAAAATTTTAAGTCATCAACTAAAATATTAAATAGAAGAATTTGATATTTCAAAGAATCTATATATATTGGTGCATAATGTAAACATTGTAATGTGATTGTAACTATATTCAATATAATTGATCCATCATTTAAGATTAAAGTCTTTAAACTCTGATACACTCTGGGTAGGAATGTCAACTGCCATAGCCACAATGGAAAACAGTATGGCTGCTTCTCAAAAAACTAAAAATAAAACTACCATATGGCCCACCAGTTCCACTTCTGGAAAAGAAGTATCAAAAAAAAAAAAAAAAAAACAACCACTAAATACACTAATTCAAAAAGATACATGCACCCCAGTGTTCACAACAGCATTACTTACAGTTGCAAGATGTGGGAGCAACTTGCTTGTTCATCAACAGCTGAATGGATAAGGAAGATGTGGTGTGTTTGTGTATGTGGAATATTACTCCACCATAAAAAAGGTGTGGAATGATGCCATTTGCAGCAGCATGGAGAGACTTGGAGGGTAGTAAGCTAAGTAAAGCAGTCAGACAGACAAAGAAAATACTATATGATACCACTTATATGTAGATGCTAAAAAAATACAACAAACAAATGAATATAGCAAAAAAAAGAAGCAGACTCACAGAGAACAAACTAGTGATTACCACTGGGGAGAAAGATGAGGGAAGGGGAGAAGGGGGAGTAGGGAATTAAGAGGTACAACCTATTACGTACAAAGTAAACTACGTAGTTTTATATGTAGGATATATTGTATAATACAGGGGATGTAGTCTATATTTTATAATAACTATGAATGGAATATAATCTTTAATGATTGTTAAACACTGTATTATACATGTATAATTTATATCATACATAAAAATATACTTCAATTTAAAATAAATAAAAACTTTTAGATAAAGTCTCTTGCTGCTAAGTCACTTCAGTCGTGTCCAACTCTGTGCAGCCCCATAGACGGCAGCCCACCAGGCTCCCCCGTCCCTGGGTTTCTCCAGGCAAGAACACCGGAGTAGGTTGCCATTTCCTTCTCCAATGCATGAAAGTGAAGTCGCTTAGTCATGTCCGACCCTTAGCGACCCCATGGACTGAGCCTACCAGGCTCCTCTGTACATGGGATTTTCCAGGCAAAAGTACTGGAGTGGGATGCCATTGCCTTCTCCTAAAGTCCCTTAAACTATCCTATTTTAAAATAGTATACAATATAAACTTCTGCTTCACTGTCTATGCTAAAACCTTTGACTATGTGGATCACAACAAATTGTGGATAATTCTCAAAGNCCACTAAATACACTAATTCAAAAAGATACATGCACCCCAGTGTTCACAACAGCATTACTTACAGTTGCAAGATGTGGGAGCAACTTGCTTGTTCATCAACAGCTGAATGGATAAGGAAGATGTGGTGTGTTTGTGTATGTGGAATATTACTCCACCATAAAAAAGGTGTGGAATGATGCCATTTGCAGCAGCATGGAGAGACTTGGAGGGTAGTAAGCTAAGTAAAGCAGTCAGACAGACAAAGAAAATACTATATGATACCACTTATATGTAGATGCTAAAAAAATACAACAAACAAATGAATATAGCAAAAAAAAGAAGCAGACTCACAGAGAACAAACTAGTGATTACCACTGGGGAGAAAGATGAGGGAAGGGGAGAAGGGGGAGTAGGGAATTAAGAGGTACAACCTATTACGTACAAAGTAAACTACGTAGTTTTATATGTAGGATATATTGTATAATACAGGGGATGTAGTCTATATTTTATAATAACTATGAATGGAATATAATCTTTAATGATTGTTAAACACTGTATTATACATGTATAATTTATATCATACATAAAAATATACTTCAATTTAAAATAAATAAAAACTTTTAGATAAAGTCTCTTGCTGCTAAGTCACTTCAGTCGTGTCCAACTCTGTGCAGCCCCATAGACGGCAGCCCACCAGGCTCCCCCGTCCCTGGGTTTCTCCAGGCAAGAACACCGGAGTAGGTTGCCATTTCCTTCTCCAATGCATGAAAGTGAAGTCGCTTAGTCATGTCCGACCCTTAGCGACCCCATGGACTGAGCCTACCAGGCTCCTCTGTACATGGGATTTTCCAGGCAAAAGTACTGGAGTGGGATGCCATTGCCTTCTCCTAAAGTCCCTTAAACTATCCTATTTTAAAATAGTATACAATATAAACTTCTGCTTCACTGTCTATGCTAAAACCTTTGACTATGTGGATCACAACAAATTGTGGATAATTCTCAAAGAGATGGGAATACCAGATCAACTTACCTGCCTCCTGAGATACCTGTGTACAGGATCAAGAAGCAGCAGTTAGAACCAGACATGGAACAACTGACTGGTTCCAAATTGGGAAAGGAGTACAACAAGCCTGTATATTGTCACCCTGCTTATTAAACTAATATGCAGAGTACATCATGTGAAATGCCGGGCTGGATGAATCACAAGCTGGAGTGAAGATTGCCAGGAGAAATATCAACAACCTCAAATATGCAGATGATACCACTATAATGGTAGAAAGTGAAGAGGAACTAAAGAGTCCTTTGTGAGGGTGAAAGAGGAGATTAGAAAAGCTGGCTTAAAACTCAACATTCAAAAAACAAAGATCATGGCATCCCATCTCATCACTTCATGGCAAATAGATGGGGAAAAAGTAGAAGCAGTTAACAGATTTTATTTATTCTCTTGGGCTCCAAAATCACTGCTGATGGTGACTGCAGCCGTGAAATTGAAAGATACTTGCTCCCTAGAAGGAAAGCTATGACAAATCTGCTGCTGCTGCTGCTAAGTCGCTTCAGTCGTGTCCGACTCTGTGCGACCCCATAGATGGCAGCCCACCAGGCTCCCCCATCCCTGGGATTCTCCAGGCAAGAACACTGTTGGGTGGCCATTTCCTTCCCCAATGCATGAAAGTGAAAAGTGAAAGTAAAGTCGCTCAGTTGTCTCTGACTCTTCATGACCCCATGGACTGCAGCCCACCAGGCTCCTCCATCCATGGGGGTTTCCAGGCAACAGTACTGGAGTGGGGTACCATTGCCTTCTGACAGCATATTAAAAAGCAAAGACATCACTTTGCTGACAAAGGTCCGTCTAGTCCAAGCTATGATTTTTCCAGTGGTCATGTATGGATGTGAGAGTTGGACCATGAAGAAGGCTTGAGTGCTGAAGAATTGATACTTTTGAACTGTTGTGTTGAAGACTCTTGAGAGTCCTTTGGACTGCAAGGAGATCAAACCAATCCTAAAGGAAATCAACCCAAAGTATTCATTGGAAGGACTAATGCTGAAGCTCTAACACTTTGGCCACCTGATGTGAAGAGCCAACTCGCTGGAAAAGACCCTGGTGTTAGGAAAGATTGAAAGCAAAAGAAAAAGAGAGCAGCAGAGGATGAGATGGTTAGATAGTCATGACTCAGCCAGTGACTCAGTGGACATTAATTTGAGCAAACTCCAAGAGATAGTGAAGGTCAGGGAAGCCTGGTATGTTGCAGTCCACAGGGTCACAAAGAGATGGACACGACTTAGTGACTAAACCATGTATGATAAAGATGTCTTTAAAAATCATTAATGGTTTCTTAAACAGGATGTGACAGTTGCTCAGTTGTGTTTGACTCTTTGTGACCCCATGGACTATACAGTCCCTGGAATTCTCCAGGCCAGAATACTGAAGTGGGTAGCTGTTCCCTTCTCCAGGGAATGTTCCCAAATCATTGATCGACCTGGGGTCTCCTGCATTGCAGGAGCTACCAAGGAAGCCCCTTGAAAAAGTTACAGGAGTGCCAACCGTAAAGGGAAAATATGATATGTTGTTCTACATTAAAATTATGAACTTTTGTTTATCAAAAAATACCATCGAAAGAATGAAAGTCAGAAAACATATTTGTAGTACACAGATTCCACAGAGGACTCATATCCAAAATATATTACTAATAATAAATAAAATTCCTATAAATGAACAGAGAAAACCCAATAAAAGAATGAGCGAAGAAAAAAACCAAAATTTTCTAGTAGTCCAGTTGAAAAAGGAAAAAGGGATAAAAGAGCAAAAGACTTGAACAGCCTGTTTACAACCTTAAAAAAGAAAAACTGTCAATAAATATTTGAAAAGAAGCTCAGTCTCATTAGTCCTTTGCTGTTCAATCAGTCATGTCTAACTCTTTGTGACCCCAAAGACTGCAGCACACCAGGCTTCCCTGCCCATCACCATCTCCCAGAGCTTGCTCAAACTTATTTGAGTCAGTGATGCCATCCAGTCATCTAATCTTCTGTTGTCCCCTTCTCCTCCTGCCTTCAATCTTTCCCAGCATCACGGTCTTTTCTAGTGAGTTGGCTTTTCACATCAGGTGGCCAAAGTATTGGAGCTTCAGCTTCAACATCAGTCCTTCTAATGAATATTTAGGACTGATTTCTTTTAGGATTGACTGGTTTCATCTCCTTTAGTTTGATCTCCATTAGTCCTTAGTGAAACATAAATTAAAAACCACAGTGAAATACCATTATTATCCACTCCAGCAGAGTGGCTAAAATTAGAAAGACTGGCACTAGTAAGTGTAACAAGTATGTGGAGGAACAAGCCATAATGCACCCTGGCGATCCCACTTGGTGAAAAGGAATGCATGCCTGTAACCCAGCCACACTCATTCTAGATAGATCCAACAGATACAACATGCACATAATGTCCAATAGTATATCCTAGATCAGGGTCACCAGACTGCACCCACGACTGTATTAGTATGGCCCACAGGTAGAAATGCATTCTACATTTTTAGTGCATCTAAAAAAAGTGAAAGAATGTGTGCTGAGACCATTTGTGACTCATAAACCCTAAAGCATTTACTATCTGGCCTTTACAGAAAAATGTTTTCTGACCCTTATTCTAGGTCTGAAACTGGAAACAAACCAAATGTCCATTAGCAATAGAATGGACAGATAAATCATGGTATGTTTATATGATGAAATCGTGTGCAAAAATGGAGTGAACAATCTATTGGCATGCAACAACACGATGGGATTTCACAAATACTGAGAATAAGGAGCCAGATTCAAAACAAACATGTTGTATGTGTTCATTTATATCAAATAGGCAAAAATAATCTGTGATGTTGGACCTCCCAGGTGGCTCAGTGGTGAAGAATCCACCTGCCAGGCAGGAGCTCGCAGGTTTGATCCCTGGGTCAGAAAGACCCCCTGGAGAAGGAAATGGCAACCCACTCCAGTATTCTTGCCTGGGAAATCCCATAGACAGAGGAGCCTGGTGGGCTATAGTTCATGGGGTAGCCAAGGGTCGGACATGACTTAGCAACTAAACAACGACAACCTATGATGTTTGAAGTGAGCAGTGTTTAGTGGCACAAAGGGGGATTTGGAGACCTGGTGATAGTCTATGTCTTAGTCTAGATGTTGGTTATTGACAGATTTATTTTGTGAAATTTCATGGAATGGTATGTANTAGGTCTGAAACTGGAAACAAACCAAATGTCCATTAGCAATAGAATGGACAGATAAATCATGGTATGTTTATATGATGAAATCGTGTGCAAAAATGGAGTGAACAATCTATTGGCATGCAACAACACGATGGGATTTCACAAATACTGAGAATAAGGAGCCAGATTCAAAACAAACATGTTGTATGTGTTCATTTATATCAAATAGGCAAAAATAATCTGTGATGTTGGACCTCCCAGGTGGCTCAGTGGTGAAGAATCCACCTGCCAGGCAGGAGCTCGCAGGTTTGATCCCTGGGTCAGAAAGACCCCCTGGAGAAGGAAATGGCAACCCACTCCAGTATTCTTGCCTGGGAAATCCCATAGACAGAGGAGCCTGGTGGGCTATAGTTCATGGGGTAGCCAAGAGTCGGACATGACTTAGCAACTAAACAACGACAACCTATGATGTTTGAAGTGAGCAGTGTTTAGTGGCACAAAGGGGGATTTGGAGACCTGGTGATAGTCTATGTCTTAGTCTAGATGTTGGTTATTGACAGATTTATTTTGTGAAATTTCATGGAATGGTATGTATACTTACTGATTTGTGCAGCTTTCTGTAAATCAGACTTTAACTAAAAGTTTGTTTAAATGTCCATTGCTATACATGAAAAAAAGCATCTACCCCAAGTGTCTACTACCAATCACAAAGTGATATTCCTCCATCACTAGAAAGCCACCCACTGATAGCATTCACCATTGTTTATTGCCTTATCAACCATAGCTACATCTTAGTTGGACTAAATATATACAAACTGACCATATATCCAGACTGGTCACTTCAAAAACCAGCACTTTCTTCAGAGTCTGGCATTATGGCCTCAGCACACACCAAGCTCATGCAGAACTTGACAAGAGAACATAAAGAGCCAGGTGCTTTGAAAGAATTGGCCTCCAGGCCATCTGAGCAACCGTGAATGCGGGTGTGAATGCAACAAGTTTATACCTATGCATGCTCATAGGAGTCTCTTCATTCTATAGCTCGTCATGTTGTCCCTGTTTTTTCAAGGTGGTATACACCGTCTAGAGTCTGTTGAAGAATATAATGAACTGATGGTGCGACATGGTGACCCTCGGGCCAGGATGTTAGAGGTCTCCCGAGATGGCCGGAAGCACTCCCTTCCCCAGCTCCTGGACTCGACGGGCACATCACAGGTAGGACAGCACTGTGGAGCCCCTGACTTTTTTATCCAGCCACAGCTACTTGGCTAGGGGCAGAAGAGCATGTTTTGAACCCTGTGTCTTCAGGTTTTCTGGAATTCTCTCGGAGGCCGGCAGGAGCTTCATGTTCTGAAGACCTGTTTGTGTATGAGGGCCAGAAGTATTTAGGACAAGACGTATAGTCAGTAAGGTCTATCTAGGGAGGCTAGAGAGAAGTCAGCTTAATATTTGGAAATAGAAGAGAAGGGGGAAAAAAAATCCCTTGTTGGATCTCAAAATCTCGATTCTCTTCCACTGTGTGTTTTGGAAACGAGAGCCACTTCCGTTGCCAGGAGACAATGGTGCCTCACGGTCTGTGGTGAGCCACNCTTAAAATGATGAGCTACTTGCTAACCATGATTGTGAACTTGGAGTGAGGGCAGGGGTGACTTCCAGCGGAGAACCTGACCAGAGGATGCTCGTTCTACATCTCCAAGACCACTCGGGTTTCCAGTCCCTAACTCCACTTCAGGAAGCAAACAGTAAGGATATGTGGAGTAGGCTCGAGGAAGGTGCAGCGTAGGCTGTTTATGTGGGGAAAGAAGACGTGGCAGTCATCACAGTTGGGGCTGTTCCTCCAATGTGCTTTATAATTAGCTTTATTTAACCCACTGGGCCAGGTATGGGCCACAGGCCAATGGCCATCTGACGTAAAAGACAACTGAGGTTTCCCAAATCTGAGTATATTTTTTATACCAGGGAGCACAGCAGGATAAGTGAGATGATCTCTGACCTCATGTGCTGACTTTTAGGAATACCACATTGTGAAGAAGTCCACTCGCTCGCTAAGCACAACTCAGGTGGAATCTCCCTGGAGGCTCATTCGGCCGTCAGTCATCTCCATCATTGGGCTGTACAAAGAAAAGGGCAAGGTGAGCTCTTTCGTGTGCATTGTTTTGCTCTCTAGGTAAATGCTAGTATATATATTTTAAATGATTCCTTTTTAGTGTTGTTTTTACGTAAAATAAGGGTAGAGATATAAAGAAGAATCAAGTGAGTGGCCTTTGGGTAGATTTGAGTGGATAGCCTGGCATCCTTTCCCATGGCCCTGCAGGTGACATCATCAAACCCATTTTGCCCTTATGATTTCAGGAGTCATCACCCGGCAGCTAGGGCACCATCAAGGGTGGGGTAAATGCCCCAGCTTGTACCACTATGGAAAGAAAATCAGACCCTGCTGCTTCAAGGAATATCCCCTTGTTATCCTTTTGAATGAATTTCATGGCGTTTCCATTATCATATGAGGAATACTGACAGTTTGTTACACAAATATCAAAATAGCCATTTTGATCTCCATTTGATATTATACAAAAATAAAAGAATAAAACAGATATGGCACCTGCACAGCTATGAACTATTAATTGATCTATGTGAAACTGACATCTTTGGAAATCAAAAGATTGTCAAATGTCAGCAATTTCATATGTTTTCCTAAAACTTTTCACCCTTTAATATAAAGCATAGCTAGCATAAT
Source organism: Raphicerus campestris (assembly GCA_006410735.1). Taxonomy (NCBI): domain Eukaryota; kingdom Metazoa; phylum Chordata; class Mammalia; order Artiodactyla; family Bovidae; genus Raphicerus; species Raphicerus campestris. The sequence goes on along the minus strand of SJYW01056857.1, from coordinate 62,372 downwards.
GCAAGTGGATCTGAGGAGGGTCATGGTGAGGGGAACATATAAATTTGCAGCTACTAACTCAACTCTACGGGCTTCCCTCATGGCTCAGATGATGGAGAATCCAACTGCAATGCAGGAGACCCAGGTTTGATCCTTGAATCAGAAAGACCCTCTGGAGAAGGGCATGGCAACCCACTCCAGTATTCTTGCCTGGAGAATTCTATGGACAGTGGAGCCTGACGGGCTACAGTCCATGGGGTTGCAAAGAGTCAGACACAACTGAGCAACTAACACTTTCACTTTAGCTCAACTCTGAGTTAAATACTACATTGGGGGGTGCCCTCAGTGAAGAAGTGCACTGACAACCTGGACCCCCATCTTCTCTGCATCCAGGGCCTTGGCTTTAGCATTGCTGGAGGTCGAGACTGCATTCGAGGACAGATGGGGATTTTTGTCAAGACCATTTTCCCAAATGGATCAGCTGCAGAGGATGGCAGACTTAAAGAAGGTAGGAGAGAACCTTCTGGTGCGCCTCAGTGAGCTCTGATTCTAGGAGAATCTGCCCCCTGCCAAGATGTGAAGCAAATGCCTGAGTGGCTATGGCTCTGGGCTTGGTAGTTGGATAGACTTGGGCTGAATCCAGTACTTACTCAGGACCTTGGACAACTCGCATAACCTGAGCTTCACTTTCTTCTGTTGTAAACTTGGGATATGAATACCTACCTTGAAGAACTGTTGTGAGGATTACATGAGACATTATGTGAGAAGTGGCTTGATATCTTTGGGTTTTTAAATGTCTGTCTTATCCCCTTGATCTTTGAAATTGCCTTGAAAATTCCTGAGCGTTTACAGTGCATTCTTGCTTGGGGCTGGATGAGGTTGCTTCCACCAACCTCATAGCACCTACCATTTTTGACACACCTAAACATACCAGACAAGCACTTTTTGCTCCTAGCTTTATTGAGATATAATTGATAACTGTGTGCATTGAAGGTGTACAACACGATAATTTTATACACTTATGTATTGCAAAATGATTGCCAGACAATGTTAATGAATACTTTCATCACCTCACATACTGACCTAGTGTGTGTGCATGTGCTGAAAACATTTAACATCTTTCTTAACTATTTTCAAGTATATAACACAGTCCCGTTAACTATAGGCACCATGCTGTTATACCATAGATCCCCAGAACTTGTTGGTGAATCCTGATATTTTATGCCTCCATCACCTCACATATTGACCTAGTATGTGTGCATGTGATGAGAACATTTAGCATCTTTCTTAGCAATTTTCAAGTATATAACCCAGTCTCATTAACTATATGCACCAACTTGTACCTTAGATCCCCAGAACTTGTTTGTGAATCCTGATTTTTTCTCCTCCTTATTAACATACTTCCTGCATGGAATGATTGAATCATACTATTATTAGTTACCTTCAAAACTGCTGTGACTGTTCAGTTTAGTTGGTCCAATTATATTGTGTTTAACCAGCTTATTTCCTTTAAACTGATAAGAATAAATTGAAATCTCCTTTTTTGTAGGCAGAGTGATCCCAGAAGTCTGTGTCCTAATGATAAGCCATGACCAGGCTTCATATTTTAATGGCAGACTGTTTCTTTCTTTCTCAGAGGAAGGGTTAACTCCCAGGTGGTGTTTGTGTCTCATTTCCCAACAATGTAAAATTCTAGCGGAACATTTTTATAATGGATATGCCATGTGTTCACTTGATTGAAATTCATCCTGCAGTGCTAGTAGAATGGGGCAAAATGGCAGGAAAAAAATTGATAGGAGAGGCTAATAGCCCTTGCTTCTCCTAAATACTGTATTTTCGTATGTATTCACTTAAAATAAATAGAGGTCATCAGAATGGATTTTCAACCTGTTGAATTGATCTGTCTTTTAAGTAATCTTTAAAGATTTTCAAGAGCATCAGTGATCATTTTAATGTTTCTACCTTTTTCCCAGGTAGAAACAAACCAAAAACCTCACCTAGTTGAGTCTTGGTTATGTCAGGTGATTTTTAAACAGATTATTTCACTTGTTTTGCAACACCTGTGATTGCATTTACAGAAAAGGCACAGAACACATGGGTTCGGTACTGCTTGCCTTTTTAAACCTGTGTACGGGGTTCCTTTAATGGAATACCCCGTGTGCTCCTGGGATCAGCTGTCCGTGAGAGGTGAAAATGTGTGTTCATAGGCTGCTTTGCACTTTGTTATAAGGGAGTCCTCTCCTGCACCATACTGCTGTGCCAGGTTCAGCTTGTGCACGTTTGTGGTGTTTCTGATGAACTGTTACTCCAAAAAATAGACCATGACACAGGAGTCCAAAGCCGGAAACTAGCTTTAAGTCAAAAAAATGTCCACGCTTCTATTATGTTCCCAACAGACACTATCAACAACTTGAAAAATGACCTGACTGTGCCTTCTTGGAGTTGAAGATGAGTTCAGGATAGTTTGAGAGAGAGAATGAGAGCAAGAGAGAGAGAAAGAAATTTGATATTAGTTTACAACAATCTCTTAGATAGAAGTGTATAATAACGTGCCAGCTTACTTACTGAGAACATTGAACACCATTAAAACCAAGCATCTAGCCTGTGGGGCTGCACATAGATGTGAGGCTGCCATTCCTAAAGAATATCTCATGTGTTTCCTTGTCTCTATCGTTGAAGCCACTTTTCACACACCCTTTCTTTCTGAAAATACAGCCTTGGCTTCGCACATGTTACGGGTGTTTGTGCTTCACCACCAGGAGGTTTAAGTTGTAAACCAAAGACTGTAAGAAAAGGGTAGGCATTCAGTCTTTGTAGTTTGATTTCTAAATGTAGAATATGTATTATCAGACTTGGTAGTGGCAGGAGAGTAAGATCTTGATGCTTCCCACAGTTGTTTTAATTAAAGGTGAAAATAGAGAATTACTGCAGAACAACATACAATGCCATTTATTGACCCATTTTGTGACATTCCTTGGAGCTAAGCTAATGAGAGTAGATTGGAACAAAAAAATTCATCTTAAAGAGTTGTAAATCAGGAACTTTATGGTATTTTATTTAATACTGACCAAGCAGTTAGATTCCAGTAAACTAAAGCTTGATGTTAATGTAATTCTCAAATTTGGTCACTAGGGGATGAAATCCTAGATGTAAATGGAATACCAATCAAGGGCTTGACATTTCAAGAAGCCATTCATACCTTTAAGGTAAGTACATTCTCATTGACCTCCTTTATCATAATCTTTGTTTTTCTTTATTTCATTCTGGTTTGGGTTTGGTGATTTTTTTTTTTTCCATCATTTGATAAAAGGACAACCTGAGTGTTTTAGCCCTTCTTCCTGTTTTCTCAGCAAATCCGGAGTGGATTGTTTGTCTTAACGGTACGCACCAAGTTACTGAGCCCGAGTCTCACGCCCTGCTCCACACCCACACACATGAGCAGATCCAGCTCCCCAAACTTCAATGCCAGCGGGGGAGCCTCAGCGGTGGGCGGTGATGAAGGCAGTTCGTCCCTGGGTCGGAAGGCCCCCGGACCCAAGGACAGAATCGTCATGGAAGTAACCCTCAACAAAGGTGATACCAGCTTGTCCTCATTTCATTACATTCTCTCAAATCATAATGTGTAATCTGTTCTTAGGTTCCATTTTTTTATGTCTTTTTCCATGAATTGCTTCTTTGGAACATTCTGCTACCAACAACATATGGCATTCTCTAAATGGGCAGTAGGATCAAAAGGAGAGATCTTAGTCACTTCACTAAAGTGAAGAAAAGTTCCCCGTAGCACAGTTTTTTAAAGCTCTCTCTGGATGAATCACTGTGTGTCAGAGACTCATGTTAAAAACTTCACTGACTAGCTGAATTCTAGGGCTAATATAACATTTTCAAGAAGAAACAATACAGTTAAGAATATAGCTAACACCAGTAACTAAAAATCCTAGGTAATACCAAATCTTACTTCTTTTAATCTTTGCCTCCAGTGGTAGAAATATGATGAACAACTGAACAACCTAGAAATCAATGGAAGGCAAAAGAAAGCCTGAAGTTGTATATCCAGAATAGAAAATGTTATTGGGACTCTGCCTGTTTCCAAAAACAGATTCAAGGAGACCCTTGAGACCAAGAAGAGAATGGAGCATCAAATAATTCACAGTCCATAGTTAGCCCCTGGTTCTGCTATAGACTCATTTCATTAAAAGAATGTGGCTCACATTGACCAAGAAAAGTAAAATTTATATCCTAAGTCTGGTCTAAAAATAAGTGGTTGTTGGTCAAAGTATACATTAATGCAGTTTCAAATTATTGATACTCCTTTTCTTTCTTTCTTTCGATTTTGTTTTCTTTCAATGATGCCTCCCACAGAGCCCAGAGTTGGCTTAGGCATCGGTGCCTGCTGCCTGGCCCTAGAAAACAGCCCTCCAGGCATCTACATTCACAGCCTTGCCCCAGGATCAGTGGCCAAGATGGAGAGCAATCTGAGGTTGGTTGTAAACCTGCGAGTTTAGAGTTCTGGTGGGTTTGTGAATATGTGAATACATACATAAGATACCTGCCCTGTTACATTCCCTTGTGAAATTCTAAATGTTTATATTATTTTGTGGTCATGTAGCTAGAATTACAATCAAAAGCATCTCCAAAGATGAAAAGATAAATGAAATTCGGTTCAAGAATTCCAGATCTTGGCTTTCCCTACCAGTTCTGTCCTATTTGGACTCAGAAGTTCAGTTTCAGAAACTTGACACAATACAAGTCTATGTAGATACCTATAATTATCCAAATATTTTCTTTTACTTTCATACACATTTATATAGAATTCATATACACTGCTGGGAACTACTCAAAATGGTTCAGAATCACTGGGTACAAGAGAGTCCTAAGACCATGCCCTTGAACAGGAGGCCTTTATTATTAAGTACAATCTCCTGAACCTTTCCTGTTGTTCCATTCCTTGTAGAGACGTGATGTCTAGATGCTTACTGTCTGAAATCACTGCGTGTCTGATTTCTCAATTCAGCTCGTTGAGTTGTAGCTTGGGTATTCTGTTTATACAAGAGAGGTTTTGGTGTTCTATTATATAGTAATTGCAGTGGGTCTGTGCCCACCTAAACTTCACAAGAATGTACACGTATTTTATGAAGCACTCTGTGCAAACAGTATCATCTTTCTCCCCTCTAAGTTTTTAAGTCCTTGAGCAGTTGAGGAATTATCAAAATGACATTCCTTGAGGTTGCCATTTTGAAACCCTGTTAATAGATTATATTATGTTTTTAGTTAATCATCAGAGTGAATTTCCATATCGAAAAAAATTTAGCAAATCATCCAAAGTACATTAAAGAAAATATACTTTTAGAACCCAAGGAAAAAAATCCTTTAATGACATCCCAAGATGATGTTTCTTTCTTGAATGGTTCCATATGTCTGGAGCCTGCCAAATGACCATTCTTCAAACCCCACATAAAGACTCTTTGTTTTCTTATACTGAGTTCTCTCTATATAATTTCAAGTCAAAATGGGCATCTTGTCCCCAATTTCTCATTTGTTCAAATCTGAAACGTTTTTACAAATTATTGGGTAACCTTTGAGCTTCAGATATTTCCTTCTTAAATCATATTACAATAATCATTTCAATATGGTAGGGAAAAAGAAACTGGTGGTGGTCGAAGGACTATCACTTGATGAGCAAAAGGTAGGCAAACCTGAGTTCAGCAGTGTGTGACATCTGGGTGACCTCTCTGAGCCCATGGCTTTATCTACATAACAGGAATAATAATACCTAGTCAAAGCATTGTTACATAAATTTCTTTTTATAGTCCTTGGCCTTCAATACGTGTTGGAGTAATAGTAACCTTCATTGTTGTCTTTATTATCAATTTACTTATTATCAACTTTACTACCTCTGAAAATGCAGGTAGATACCCATAATGGTCTTTGTCAGTTTAAAACCTAATGTGTTTATGAGCTTTTTGCTTTTTTATACCTATGCAAAGATGCAAGGATATCATTTGCTTCTTAAAAGTAAATCTTTCTTCAGAAAAGATTTTGTATTATATAAACCACTCCCAGAAGAAAGTCTTGTGAAAAACTGTTAACCGCAGAGAGTTGATCATGTTGTCCTCCCTAGCCGTGGAGATCAAATCCTGGAAGTGAACTCCATCAACGTCCGCCATGCTGCTTTAAGCAAAGTCCACTCCATCTTGAGCAAATGCCCCCCAGGACCCGTTCGCCTGGTCATCGGCCGGCACCCTAATCCAAAGGTGAAGTATCTCACACTGTCCTAGGTATGGGAAGACAGCTGTTTGTCCAGTAGCAATGGCACACCTGTTCCTATGACCATGCAGACACTTTGATAAGACCGTTCACCCAGCTAGGGATGGGAATCAGCCTGTGGCCACCCCGTGACCAAGGTAACTGATAACACTTGGGAAATGAATTATTGATCTGGACTTCTTCATCTTCATACTCAGAACATTTTATTAGAAAATGTTGACAGTATTATTGGTGAATTGAAAGTTAGTGGAAGGTGGGAGTGCTAAGTATGGAAGGTAGAGTTCTGAGTAACCCCCACTGGCTGTTCGATCTCTGGTGAGATACTTAGCCTTTTCAGGTTTCTGCATCCAGAAAATCAGAAAGCACTGAAGCTGATGCTCTGGTCCAGGCCATCCTTCACCTGAGCCAAATACTTGAGTGATTAATGCTTAAGAGCCCACTAATATTCTTCCAGTATCAGTATCACACTGTTCCGCCACACTAACTTGCAGATAATTATAGCCCCGGTATTGGGGACCTCTGCTGTTTAGTTTGGAGAAGGTAATGGCCACCCCCTCCAATATTCTTGCCTGGGAAATCCCAAGTACGGAGGAGCCTGGTGGGCTACAGCCCATGGGGTTGCAGAGTTGGACATGACTAAAGTGACTGAGCGTGCCTGCATGCTGTTTACTTGGCTGTATCTCTTCTACTTGGACGACTGCTTTTAATTTTTTAAGCTAAGCACAGGACACTTTAGCAAGTTCAACTCAACCCATTTTGAAAGCTGTTTTTAGTTGTTTTTGAGTACTCCAGGTAAAACTCTTAAAATCAGCTTGTCTCCGACATGGTTATCTTTTTTTTCTCCCCCCTACAAAATCTGACCTCTTTGAACAACTCAGAATGCTCATTTAGACCATTAACTCACCCCATGCCTGACATGTGGCTACTGTCCACTTGGTATTCTCTGTAGAGTTATTTGATTACAACCTGAATGGTCCCAGGCTACTGTACTGGATGGACTCTTATGCTTGCTTACAAGTAAGACATCTGTACCAGGAGACCTGGCAGGTTCTCCCATGGGGCACATCTGAGATTGCTTCAGTGCAGTAGCTTTATGGGGTCATTTCACTGTCTCAGCAGGGTTCATTTGTTATTCGTCCAGTTGCATGCTGTGCATGCTGAGTCACTTCAGTCACGTCTGACTCTTTGCAACCCCATGGATTGTAGCCCACCAGGCTCCTCTGTCAATGAGATTCTCCAGGCAAGAACATTAGAGTGGGTTGCTGTGCACTCCTTCAGGGGATCTTCCCAACCCAAGGATCGAACCCATGTCTCTTTCATCTCTTGCATTGGCGGCAGGTCTTTTAACACTAGCGCCACCTGGGAAGCCCTGACCATGCGGTTTCCCCTATACAAATAACCACTGCAAAGGTGTGACTCTGTGCCTTGATTTGGGACAGAGCTGTCAGTCAAGCTCCTTGGACCTTGATTGCTGATTCAAACTCAGCCCTGCTGCTTCCCCCTCCCCCACTCCCCAGGTTGTTTTCTCTTGTCTTCAAGCATTTTTTTTAAGTCTTATTGAAGTAGTTACAATATTGCTTCTGTTTTTTCGGCCCAGAGGCATGTGGAATCTTAGCACCCCGACCAGGGATCGAACCTACACACACACACCCCTCCCCAACACCAGAAGGTGAGGTCCCAACCACTGGAGCACCCAGGAAATTCCTACAAGCATTCTTAAAATTGTCTTACATAAAAGCTACTTGAATAAATATCATTTATAGAAAATCAAGTTCCGCTTCCACCTTTTCCTGTTTTTCCTCCTTGTCACTGCTTGTGTTTCTCCTTTCTGTTCTGTAGTCCTGCCTTTGCCTCGGAATCTGCGCTACTGTGTCCCCCTGCCGTCCCCTGAGCTCTCTCTGGGACACTTTTAAGCCTGCTTTGACTCACAGTCTCCACTCCTCCCTCCAGGGTTCTCCCTTGGATTCCACCAGCCTCGTGGCCACACTCCTCTCACCTTAGGAAGCAGTCCAACAAGCTATGGCTGCTGACCCAGCCCATCCCTCAACAACATTAGAGAAAATTAAATTCTCCGTGGTTTGCAGTTTGTTGGCTTCCAGGCATCTCTGACTTCAAAATCCATTCCATCCTCACACAGGTCGTGACTTGTTGGTCAGCCTAATCTTACCCCAAAGCATCTGCCTAATTTGCCAATACAATCAAACATTAAAATGGCATTCCAGTGCAAAGCAAAACAGTCCTGGTCTACTGGTGGTCTATGATTCTGTGGAATATATGGGTTGACTCATGTTTCTAGCCATGGTCAAATGGTCGTCAGGATGGTGCTGGAGATACAGAAGAAACCAAATTTCAGCATTTGTTTGACTGGATTTCATGTTTCCTCCTAGACAAACATCGTGTTCTTAGTTGCAACATCATACTATATTTTCCTTTTGGTCAAGATTCCATTTTACGTTTAATGTATTTTTTGCACCACTTATCCCAACATCTCATGCCAATGGTACATTTTGATACTAAATGTATGTGCTTCTTAGTTTTCATGTTGTTCCAAGGGAAATACCACGAGGATTTTCTTCTCTTCTGTTTCTGATAATGACTGAAGCAGTGGCCGCCCAGTTGGAATATTCAAACCCTCCAGGTTTAGACAAGCTAAGATTTGGACCTGCCTGTGTGGCAGATTCTAGCTGACGTTAAGTAGAAGAAAGTAATAGGGGTCCATTATTAATTGACACTGGGACTTTCAGCATGATTAGAGTTATCCAGGAAATCTTTCATTTGTTTTAAACCCCAACCATTTTCCTCCCACTCAAAAATAATTGCAAATATTCAAAGTCTAAGGTCAAGAAAAGTCTGCAGCCATTTTTAATGGCTCATTTATACAGAATTACTCTTTGGTTTATGAAGATATGTGTGGGAGTATGCATGTTTGTCTGCATGCAAGTGTGTACATGTTTTATTTCCTGTGAAGACTATTAGAAATTATTACACAAAGTCCCTGATGTGATGATGGTTGATGTGTTAGGTTAAAGTATCATGCTGAATCCTGTATAGAAATGTTCATTTACTTCTTAAGGCAGATTGCTGTGCTTATCCAAATATTATTTATTATAAATGTTATTTTAATACACGGAATTACTGTCCTACATTTAAAATATTCTTACCTTAAAAAAAAAAAACTATACAAGTCCTGTAGTTGCTTTTTAAATATCTCATAGTTTATCGTGTGTCAGGCTTTTTTAAAATCTTCCCATGAAGGACTTCCCTGGTGGTCCACTGGTTAAGACGCCGTGCTTCCACTCCAGAAGGTATAGGTTCAACCCCTAGGTGGGGAACTAAGATCTCACACGCCATGTGGCACAGTCAAAAAAAGAAAATTAAGAAAAATTCAAAAAATAAAAATCTTCCCATGAATAATTACAGTTATGGATAACAGCTGTTGGTGGAGTGGGAGGGGGGGCATGGAGGAATCCATGAATTTCCCATGCCACCAAAAAATATGGAAGGAAAAGAGAATTATAAATTCACTATTTTTGAAAACCTCATTATAATAACTGATCCAGCAAGAATATGAATGATGCTAAAACCATTGAGTGGAAATATATTGAGAAGCAAGATAAAACAGTCTCAAACTGTCTCCTGTCAGATTACTCATTAATGGCAACAACACAACAAATCCTGTGGAGAAATCCGGTGAAACCCTAAACAAGTGGTCAGAGTTATCATCAGTTATGAAATACACTGATCCTGTGATATACCAGAAAAGAAACAGTTTTTATAATTCTGTAGTTTTTCTGCCGCCAAAGGCATCACCTAAATCTAAGCATGAAGAAACTACTGGACAACTTGTAACTGAGGGTTTGGATTGGCCTAGTGTCTTTCAGATTATCAATATCATGAAAGACAAAGGCTCAGAATTATTTTGGATTATAAATAGACATGTAAAGGAGAACAAATAGACATGAGTACAGGATTTTGAATTCTAGGTTGCCCGATACACACCCCTCCCCGCAAAATACCTTTTCTCTAAAGCATGACTGGGCAGAGAAGTTGGTGACGGGCCGCTAAGGCCCATTGCAGATAAGGAGCTTCCTCCAGAATATAAATCGGTCACATCACTGTGCACACTGTTTACTTCATTTGACATTTAAACCTCGCGAGACGTTGATGAAAGCAGCTGAGTACTGATTTGCATTCTCAGGGAAAACCCTTATCTCATCCCAGGCTGGCATCAAACTTTCTGTGAATTATTTCCAGCCTCAAGACACACTTTGAGTAGCGTCTCTGAAGAATAGTCCTAGGGATGTGAAATTCGAACATCATTTTTATCAATGTTAAATTTGCTGAACTTGATAATAGTACCAAGATTATTTAAGAGAATGTCCTTGTTTTCAAGAGATACTTACTAAATTATTTACAGGTGAAGGGTCATGATGTCTGGAACTAACTCCCAAATAAATGGTTTAGTAAAAAGTTGTGTGTATGTGAGAAGATAAAGTATGAGTGTGAATGTGGAATGTTGGAAAAACAAAAAAGTGAGTATAGTTGAAGAGTATACTATTCTGGTGCTATTCTTGCAAATTTTATGTAAGTTTGAAATTGTTTAAGCTTAGGAAAAAAAAAGAATGAGAAGTGAGTGTTCTAGAGAGAGGCACAAGTCAGCCATGTTGCTGACCAGCGACGAATGTTTTGCTTCATGAGCTTGGGTATCAACTGAAGGTCTGGTTTTGAATCCAGTGTTTGAAGCAGTCCATTAACCCAGCTGTTAATGGATATAATAACTACTCATATGCCCTGGTTTATTGGTTCAGAGGTTGGTCATAGTCTTTGGTCTTGCAATTTTCCTCTTTATCTGAGCTCCAGCCTCTGACTCTGGTCCTAGCTACTTTTATTGGGGAAAAATAAATAAATAAAACGTCTAATTTGTGCTTTCTGCTGACAATCAGGTTTCCGAGCAGGAAATGGATGAAGTGATAGCACGCAGCACTTATCAGGAGAGCAAAGAGGCCAGTTCCTCTCCTGGCTTAGGTACTGTAACTGCACCTCTTCATTCAACATTCAGAAGAGTCTCTCATTACGTTCCCCCCGGGGGCACTCCCCTGCGCAATATTATTGGAGTCTTGGTAATTACCGGGTTTGGCAGAAATAGCTGTCAAAGAGATTCCATGCTTTCCCTTAGCGGCTGCTTTTGATTTCTACAGTTATTTAACGTGCTGTATTAAAGTTCCAGCCATGCACGCCTTTTCTACTGCTTTAAGATAATTTGCAAAAATGAGTTAGCATTTCAGGTGTTTATGTACAATTCATGTTAAGTAGAACATGAATTCTACCTCATTCCAAGTAGAAATGAAATGCTACTAAATTACCAGTTGTTTTGGTAGGCACCAGATACAATCTAGCCAAAAACCTGGAGTTTCTTTATATGAATTAAAAGTTTCAACTGAAAGGTAACAGGCTGCAAAAATCATGATTTTCCTCCTTCTTAAGTGGAAAGTTCAGTCATAGGAGGATTGCCCTAGTAAGAATTTCACATGAATTTAAAACATGAAACTTTGCACCAAGTTTGAAAAGTAATGTTTCCTGTAGAGTGGGAACCTCAAGGGACTCTGCTGATGTATCTGAACTCAAGATATTACTGATATTAAGACTGATGTCAGGAGGAAACTGAGACATGAGTTACTGGTTGTCAAAGGAAAAGGAAGGCATACAGTTTTTTGGCAACCAAGAAGTACCCTAATTATTTGCATTCATAATTAATATATTGAAAGTGGGCACAGCCATAATGGACTCTTTATTCAACTCACTCATTCTCCTGAACTGCCTAAAGGCTGTCCTCTCATAATCCCAATATATTCACTCAGTCATTTATAAAAGATTTTACTAAGCTATGATCCTTAAACTCAAAATCTTGTTGCTCATGGACTATAATTTAAAATCTGCATGCTGAGTCGTTTTGTCCTTCAACTAAAAACTAAGATATTCAGCCCTCTCCCTCTTTCTTTCATGAGTTTTTTGAGTGCTGTTCCTTTCTGCATTCATCCTTCAATCCATTTATCAAATGTCAATGAACACTTCCTAGACCCTAGTGCTAAGCCCTGCAGGGCCCGATCAGTGATAGGTAAATAGTCGAGGAAGAAGAGAACAGGCATCCACTTGTAATTAAATTATATTATGCATATGGAAATTGGTATATGGGCAGTATAAAGTACTTCTGAAATGCAGAGGAAGTTACTTCCAACTATTAATAGGGTCACCATGGAGTCAGTAGCATATGAGGACTTGAAGCTTGAGAAGAATCTTGGGAGGTGGGACGGGTACCCAGTAGACTGCATGCAC
>SJYW01056857.1:15526-30160 GCA_006410735.1 Raphicerus campestris | reverse complement strand
AGTCAGACACAGCTGAGCGACTAACAGCACCACTACTGCTAATCACCCACATCTTAAATTTAAAGCTTAGGAAGAGTGACAAGACCGTGAAATTTCTAGTTGGACCTTAAACCCAGAATCTGGGTCTTGTGGCTTCTGGTCCAGGGCTCCTTGAATTCTCCCAAACCAGCTCTCCTCTGTATGTGATGTATTAGGATGCAGAAAACCCTGAAAGCCTTTAACAGTGACTCACAGTTGTCCTTATGCCAGGAATCTCTGGAAAAGCTGTCCGTCGGGGATGGACGAGTCCCCACTGACTGGGGACCAGGTGGTGCCCTGCCCTACCCGGATGCCAGCCACCCTGCAGAGAACCCACCTGAAGCAACAGCCAAGCAGGGGCAGCAACCCAGGACAGGTAAGATCATTCTATCACTTACTAAGCTTTAGGATGGGAGAGTAGAAGTTAACTAATAAAAATGTTATATGGGGAAAACTTTGAGGGAGAGAGGTCTTCATAGGCTAGTGATAAAAGCTACCTGCATTTAACAACTTTATAAATCACTGGGCCTAAGTTCATGAGTATCTGTCTTCAGCTAGTCTCCAGCCTTTGCTCATTTTGTGACATGTACCTGAGTGAATGAGGAACAATATGAAACAAGAATATCCTGCCCTTCAGAAACTCAACACTCTTGTTTATGTGAAACCAAATGTACTGAAAAATGGCAGGAAAAACCTCCACTGAGAAGTAAAGAATTAATAATTCTTAAGTATTGCATCTATAGAACAGCTGAGGATCCTGGAGAGGTCAGCAAAATGCCCCCAGGCCTGTGTGACTGGTGCTGGCCCCAGTAGGCCATCCTCAGTACTAACCCTAAGTCAGGTTATCAGCACACCTGTAACCTACCCTGGTTAGGAAACTGTACCAGGCCCTCCACGTTCTTCTTACACCCACTACATCAGTTGTAAAGGCTGCTGGACCTTCTCCCCCATAAGGCACCATAATTGAGCCAGTATGCTCTCCATTGTTGGACATTTGGTGGCTTTCCAAGTGAAGGAATATTTTTAAAGGTGACATCATGGACTGCTTCCATGTAATTTAATCTCCATCAGTAAAACCTTTTTGCATTACACACTTTGCACAAAAGCCAAATCGCTAACAAAATTTTAGGGTTTGCTCAGCGAATGAATCGATCTGAAGAACAGCCACACATCCCTTCCTTTTGTGTCGTTGCTGCTTTTCCCTGTAGCTGGCACCAGCATCTGTGTGTGCTTAGTCACTCAGTCATGTCCAGCTCTGCGAACCCATGGACCGTAGCCCGCCAGGCTCCTCTCCATGGGATTTCCCAAGCAAAAATACTGGAGTGGGTTGCCATTCCCTTCTCTAGGGGATCTTCCTGACCTAGGAATCAAACTCAGGTCTCCTGTATTGCAGACAGATTCTTTATCATCTGAGCCACCAGGGAAGCCTCCTAGATGGCGCCAGCAGAAACGGGAAAGTCTTACTGAAGGGAGTTCAAAAGATTCAGCAGATTACAGTTGCTGGAGAGAAGGGATAGTTAGGGAGTATGGGATGGACAAGTACACACTGACCGCTATATTTAAAATGGATAAGCAACACAGTCCTACTGTAGAGCACAGGGAACTCTGCTCAGTGTTAATGTGGCAGCCTGGATGGGAGGGGACTTTGCGGGAGAATGGATCCATGTATGTGTATGGCTGAGTCCCTTTGCTGTCCACCTGAAACCATTACAACATTGTTAATTGGCTGTACTCCAATTCAAAATAAAAAGTTTAAAAAAAGAAAACTGAGCAGAGGAAAGGAGGCCTTTCTTCTGTGGATTTGAACCTGTGGTGCCCCTGCCCTTGCACAGGGACCTGGGGAGGTTGCGTCGGGTCTCCGTGAGTATCCTGATGAACCGGTCTTGTCGAGTGGTCTCTGCAGAGGCCGTGTGGTCAGGGTTTAGGTAACTGCGTGAGCTGTGGAGTCCACATCCTGGGGGGGGACCCCTGGCCATGAAGTCTCTGACCCTGCATATGCTGCTTACCACTCTACACCTCACTTCCCCACCATTCCAGTGCAGACGGTCACAGTGTTAGGAAGGAAATGAAGTGCACAGGAAACTCAGCACAGCGCCAAGTGCTGCTGCTGCTGCTAAGTCACTTCAGTTGTGTCTGACTCTGTGCGACCCTGAGACGGCAGCCCACCAGGCTCCCCCGTCCCTGGCATTCTCCAGGCAAGAACACTGGAGTGGGTTGCCATTTCCTTCTCCAGTGCATGAAAGTGAAAAGTCAAAGTGAAGTTGCTCAGTCGTGTCCGACTCTTAGCGACCCCAGGGGCTGCAGCCCACCAGTCTCCTCCGTCCATGGGATTTTCCAGGCAAGAGTACTGGAGTGGGGTGCCGTTGCCTTCTCCAGTGCCAAGTCATGCTAGTTCTTAATTACTGATCTAGGAACTTCAGGGGGAATGGCGTATGCAGTTAAGGTGACTTGCATAGGAGATGCAGAGTGACTGTAACATCTCTCAAAGCAAAAACTTTCATTGTGACTGAGGTTTTTGCTCTACCCTCACTCAGACCCAGGGTTCCTAAGGAAATGCAAATCCAGTGTTCTTTTTTCTGCCTGTTCCCCCACCTATTGTAAGATGCCATGTGCCAGAAGAGGACAGACTAACCCATGCGGGTGCAGGCTTTTTGAGGAGGAGCCTCCAGGACAGAGTGGCTCTCCAGGCCCAGCACGTGGAGGGACTTCACTCCCAGGCAGGCGGCATCTGTCCCTGCACCTCGGAGAGTTCACACTCTCTCTGGCTTCTCTGCTTTGATTCCCTTGTCTTCTTTGCCTTTCTCCTCCTCCTTGGCTTCTGTTCCAGATGTGCCCCCAGAATCCCACTCAAGTCCAGCAGCCCTCTGTCTCCAATTCCTGGGATGATCTGACCTCCTCAGTCCCCCACACCCCTGACCCTGGTCAGGACACGCTGGAGGACAGGGCAGGCATTCCATGTGTCTGCCAGAAGCAGTCAGTCCCTCAAGTTCCCTGCTGGGGCTCTTTCACTTTACTCTGTGACTCCTAATCCAAGGCATGAGGCTAAAGCCCCGTGTAATCTGCGGGGGACTGAGTTGACTGCAGAATCAACCCAAGCTAAGGAATCAAATAGAACAGCTCGTTGACTCCTGTGGCTTTTGCCATCAGAGGGTGGATGGTGTACAGAAACCCAACTGCAGGATTTCTGGTGTCCCCTTGTCCTTTAAAATAACCAGAAAGGGCAGAGGCAGCGGTCCTCCTGCTGTCCATGCTGAGTTATTTTAGAGCCCCTAAAGCACGGTGGTATTTGTTCGATGTGAGCACTGTGTAATTTTAGAGACAAAAACAGGCCTACATTTAAGCTGTGGGATGTCTTCCTAAAACAGACCAAAAAATTGAGACTGTTTACAATTTTCTCTTGTTTTCACTGAGGTTTTCTGTTTTCTTACCTTTCGCCCTGTGTCTCCCCCACCACTCCCAACTTTTTTTTTTATTCTCCACCCAGGACCAGATGGCTCCTCAGACCCTCTCCCTTCCCCAGGGCAGAAGGGGGCGGCTCACCCTGACCCCAGCCAGACCTCAGTGGACACAGGGCCAGCAAGGCAACCTGAGAACCCTGGAGGGCCAGAGTCTCCCAGGATCCCCAAGTCTGAGGACAGCACATCCCCAGGGACAATGGCAACGGCTCATCCTGACCTCCGTGAGATGAGAGCAGCTCCCAACGCCAGCTTGCCCTGTGCCGCCCGGAAGGCAGCAGCCCCTCGGGGAGCAGGACCCACAACTGAGGGGGCACCTCTGCATGGTGCTGGGCTGCCACGAGACCTCACATCCGGGGAGGAGAGCCAAGAGGGGGTTCCGGGTCACCATGCCAAGGCTCTGCAAACCTCAGCAGTCATTGTCTCTGAAAACTGCCAGGGGTCGGCTCTGCCCCAGGGAACAGACTCGGGGTCTGCCAGTGCCCCGCAGGCCGACCTGGCCCTGCCATCGCCGAGTGACAAGGCCCAGGAGACGTGTGGTGGTCCCTCGGGGCCCAGCTGCCTCGGAGGGAACGGGCGCTGCCCAGTGACGGACATCGACAGGCTCCTGGTGGAACTGGATGCCTCTGAAGCAAGACTTTCCTCCCCCGGGAAAGGGGACCGGCTGAGCAGAGAGCAGGCTGCCCAGGGGCCACAGCCAGCCTCGGGGAGTCCGACCCCTGCCCCACGGAGGCCTGGGGCGGCTGGTCCAGCCCCTCCCCCTCAGTGGGCTGGCCAGCCTTCGGTTTTGGATTCCATCAATCCTGACAGACATTTTACTGTGAACAAAAGCTTTCTGAGCAACTACTCTAGGAATCTCAGCAGTCTCCACGAAGACAGCACCTCGCTGTCGGGCCTGGGCGATAGCACCGAGCCGTCCGTGTCCCTCTCGTCCATGTACGGGGACGTGGAGGACTCGTCCTCGGACCCCGAGTCGCTTACTGAAGCCGCGCGAGCTCCTGCCCGGGACAGCTGGTCCCCTCCTTGTCCTCGTCCCCCTGAGACTTCTCACAAGGGAGACATGACGGAGTCCGAGGAGGAGCAAGTGGAAATCTGTTCCACGGATGGCTCCCCCGATCGACCCTCAGCCACTGCCCTTGCTCCTGCCCAGGTGGCCGCCTGCCCTGCCCTCGCCACAGCCCTGCCACCAAAGGACGGAGCCCTGAGCCAGGTGGGGGCAGAAGCGGGACACACAGCCCGCTTCGTGCCAGGCACTTCCACCCCTCCGCAGCCACCACCTCCTCTGTCAGATGTGAGCTCTCAGGAGGCGGAGCCGCCTAAGGATGCAAGGGTCTCCCAAGACCACAGGTCCCCGAGTGAAGAGGACTCTGGGGAAGCCATCCAGCCTCCTCCGGGTACCAGGCCTGTCCCCAGCACCCCAGGCACTCTCAGTTCTCCTAACATGGTGAATGGTTTGGAGTATGACTGTTTGGATGACAAGACTCCAGCTGAGAAACAAGAAACAGATGTTCACACTGCTGAAAAGCAAGCCTCCTTCAGGGCGTGTGTCCCCAAGAACGGAGACTCAGCTCTGGGAAACGTGCACATCTCCGGAGGCCAAGGCCCAGAGGACTTGCTGCCAAAGCCAAAAGCCATCTCCAGGCGGCCCCTCATGGCCTGGTTTAAAGAGATAAATAAGAACAACCACGGGACACATCCCCAGAGCAAAACTGAAACAGAACAATCCACGCTGCTGGCCAGAAGTCCCGACCCCAAGGCCCAGGTGCCGAGCTCAAGCCACAAGAAGGGGGTTCCTGTGCCAGATAGCCCCCTTCCTCGGCTGGATCTTGAGAATAAAGACTTGCCTAGGAAGAGTTCTGTGGAAACGCTTTTGAGTAACTGTCAGAAACCCAGAGCTGGTCCTAAGCTGAAGAGGCTGAGCATCAAGAGCAGAAGCAAAGTCAGCTTCGAGGCCTCGGCTGCTCATGCGGGGAAGACAGGCAGCACGGAGCACAGGAAAGCCCTCGTCTCGCCCCAGACCTCCCACAAAACGCTTTCCAAGGTGGCGTCGCAGCGGTTCCACACAGCTGACCACGAGGAACTGGACACGACCGCCGCAGCCGCCCCCCAGCCTCCCCAGTGTGTGGAGGGCAAGCTGCTCCCTGGGACCCCGGGCTCCCTGAAGCCTTCGGCATCCGACTCGAGCATCAGGATGTTTGTTTCGCCCATGATCACCCCCAAGACCCTTCCTGAGCAAGGTGGGTGCGGTAGGCTCCACCCGGCTGTGCACGCGGAACCCGACCGAGGCTGCCCAGCTACCCCCAGCCCTCCCAAGTGTGGTCCAGAGAGCAGGGCTCCCCTGGCATCCCCGGGGTCAGCAAGTCCCGCAGCACCGAGGAGTGGCACGTCCACGGCGGCCGGCAAGCACGAGGTCCCTACTCTTGGGCAGGGTGAGCGGTCCCCGTCCAGCCAAACAGACTCCACAGCAGAAGCAGCCCTGCCCGGGGTGACTGGTGACAAAAGCAGCAAAATAATTGCTAGTGGGCCTCCCGAAAGAACCAAGCAGCTGAAAACCATTGAGATCCCTTCTGAAAGGATGCCAAAGAGCACATGTGGTGACCTGCCGGTTGAAAGGGACACGCAGGGGGGGCTCCTGTTCCAGAGCAGCCGTCAGGAGGAGAGTGAGGTTGGGCTCTGTCACCAGCCAGGGGAGTCCTCCCCAAACCACCCATCCTCACTCCTAACCCGGGTCTCCCAGGTGGAGCTGGAAGCGCAGCAGCGATCTGTCAGTCTGGCAAGACTCTCCTCCTCTTCCTCCCCGCAGCTGCTGGCTAGAAAGGCTGATCCCGGCCAGATGGCCGACGCCCTGGGGGTGCCCAGGAACGGCCCACCAGTGGGCCCAGTGCTGGACGATCATCCCTACTTCACGCCAAGGCCAGCGACCAGGACCTACTCCATGCCAGCCCAGTTCTCCAGTCATTTCGGCCGGGAGGGCCATGCCCCACAGAGCCCAGGGCGTGCCCCTCGGGGCGGCCAGATCCCTGCCACCAGCGGGGGCCTCCTCGAGGCCAAGGCATCCAGAAGCGCCATTCTCAGCCTGGCTAACGGGCAGGGTGTATACAGCGTAAAGCCCCTCCTGGAGACTTCAGGGAACCTTCCGACAACAGAGGAAGCGGATGTCCTGTCCACCCAGGAAACCAGCTGCCAGCTCACAGACAGAGTCACAGTCACCAGGAGACATCACTACTCCCCACAGAACTGGCCCCATGAGTCCACCTCCTTTTTCTCTGTGAAGCAGAGGATCAAGTCTTTTGAGAACCTGGCCCACTCCGACCGGCCCGCAGCCAAGGCCGGGGCCATCTCCTCCTTGTCAGTGAGCTCCAAGCCTCCCATTGGGAGACGGTCGTCCGGCAGCGTGGTTTCTGGGACCCTCGGCCACTCCAGTGACCCAACGGCAAGGTCACTGAGACGCAGCCTGAGTTCCTGCAGCGAAAGCCAAGGTGAAGTCACCACCGTCGTCTCCCCAATGAGCAAGTCCCCGTCCAGCATGACACTGACCGTCTCCCGGCAGACCCCAGCAGATGCCCGTAACAAGGGCGCTGACTCAGACCCCAAGAGACCACCTGGTCCTTCGGGCATCCCTGCCCCAACCGCAACCCTCACCTCTCCCGCCAAGAGGAACAAGTCCTCGGTGCGTCACACGCAGGCCTCGCCTCTGTCCCGCTCGAAGCTCCAGGAACTGAGAGCCCTGAGCATGCCCGACTTGGACAAGCTCTGCAGCNGACGCCCTGGGGGTGCCCAGGAACGGCCCACCAGTGGGCCCAGTGCTGGACGATCATCCCTACTTCACGCCAAGGCCAGCGACCAGGACCTACTCCATGCCAGCCCAGTTCTCCAGTCATTTCGGCCGGGAGGGCCATGCCCCACAGAGCCCAGGGCGTGCCCCTCGGGGCGGCCAGATCCCTGCCACCAGCGGGGGCCTCCTCGAGGCCAAGGCATCCAGAAGCGCCATTCTCAGCCTGGCTAACGGGCAGGGTGTATACAGCGTAAAGCCCCTCCTGGAGACTTCAGGGAACCTTCCGACAACAGAGGAAGCGGATGTCCTGTCCACCCAGGAAACCAGCTGCCAGCTCACAGACAGAGTCACAGTCACCAGGAGACATCACTACTCCCCACAGAACTGGCCCCATGAGTCCACCTCCTTTTTCTCTGTGAAGCAGAGGATCAAGTCTTTTGAGAACCTGGCCCACTCCGACCGGCCCGCAGCCAAGGCCGGGGCCATCTCCTCCTTGTCAGTGAGCTCCAAGCCTCCCATTGGGAGACGGTCGTCCGGCAGCGTGGTTTCTGGGACCCTCGGCCACTCCAGTGACCCAACGGCAAGGTCACTGAGACGCAGCCTGAGTTCCTGCAGCGAAAGCCAAGGTGAAGTCACCACCGTTGTCTCCCCAATGAGCAAGTCCCCGTCCAGCATGACACTGACCGTCTCCCGGCAGACCCCAGCAGATGCCCGTAACAAGGGCGCTGACTCAGACCCCAAGAGACCACCTGGTCCTTCGGGCATCCCTGCCCCAACCGCAACCCTCACCTCTCCCGCCAAGAGGAACAAGTCCTCGGTGCGTCACACGCAGGCCTCGCCTCTGTCCCGCTCGAAGCTCCAGGAACTGAGAGCCCTGAGCATGCCCGACTTGGACAAGCTCTGCAGCGAGGACTTCTCGGCGGGGCCATCCGCTGTGCTCTTCAAAACCGAGCTGGAAATCATCCCCCGGAGGTCGCTTGGCTCCCCTGCTGGGGGCCTCGCTGAGTCCACTGCCCTTTCATGCCCCGAGCATGGGGCAGAAAGGACCTGTCCCAAAGCCACTGACCCCAGAGCACCCAGTTCAACCCACGATGTGGGTGAGACCACCCAGGATCTGCCTTCCGGAAGAAGTTGGTCAGTTAAGTAAGTGTCCACTCTTCCCCTTGTATATAATTTTTTGTTTTAATGGATTAGTTCTAGACTTTTAGAAAAGTTGCAAAAATAATGCAAACTTCCCATCTATATCTCACCTAGCTGCTCCTCAAGTTAACATCTTATGTAACCACAGTCCCTTTGTCAGAAGTTAACATTGAAACCACACACAATTAGCTAAATGACAGACTTTATTCAGATTACACTGAATCCTTTTTCTATTCCAGCCTCCAATTTTTTTTTTTAATACTGGAAAAATAAAGTGCCTGCAGGGAAAAGTGTTTTAACAAAATGTTGCTCTAAAGAGAAGCTTTTTGTAGGACAGGGCACTTTGCGAAAACACAGAGAGAGAGAGGGTAGGATAAGGAAACGGGACCATCGGGGGAAGATTAGAACCTTTTAAAGTGACTGAAGTCAAACAGAAAACTTCTAGTATGTTTTAAGATATTTCACCGGAGCCTATAGAATATTTAATGTGTCTGAAATTTTCGGTTCAAGTTCAGCATTGGTCCCCTAACATCTTGGAAGGATCCTAGAATCCATAGGAATTCACCCTGCTGTTGGCAGTGAATGAAATTCCTGTTGAGCATTTGAGCTTCTTCAGTTTGAAATGGAGTTGTGACCAAAAGAGAGCATGGAAATCAGAAAATACCTGCAATGTGGCAGAAAGGAGATCATTCTTAATGCATCCCAGTACAGTGGCCAAGTCTTTTCCTTTAACATTCTTCCAATATGTTTGTATTCTTTAGTCTGCAACAACTCCTGGTCTCAGCAGGGGATCAGCAAAGACTGCAGTCCGTTCTGTCGTCAGTGGGGTCGAGGTCTACGGTCCTCTCTCTCATTCAGGAAGCGAAAGCACAATCAGAGGTGAGTGAAAGAGAGAAAATGGGGAGGTGCATCCCTGTGTGTGCAGGACTGAGTCCCTTTGCTGTGCACCTGAAACCACAACATTATTAAGCGACGATACCTCAGTACGAAACAAAAAGTTCAGAGTCTGGGGGCAGGCAAAAAAAAAAAACCTAAAGAAAACAGGGAGATGGGACTGCTGCCACCTCGGTGCTCAGGCGTGTGCCACAGGCTTTAGAGGACCCGGGAGAGCCCTTCTCCCAAGTCCCGTGTGGCAGGTTCAGCAGCTCAGTCTGATCGGTCTCGATTGCTTGCAGCTTGTTTCAGAAGCTCGCTTGTGTTGAATTTTCTAGTGCCAGATTGGTGTTTTAATCCCCAGAAGTGACTAGTCACCACCTTCCCCACCAACCCCTGCACCCGGAGTTTGTCTGCAACAAGCGCACATTGGAACTGGGGGGGATGGCCACAAGCACCTCTGTCCACCTAAGTGGACGTGACTGCCTGGTAAGGGAGCCACCTGCTGGGCAAACGAGAGTTGACAGCTGTGTAGCCCTATGCTGGGGCTTCCTGGTAGCTCGGTTGGTGAAGAATTTGCCTGCAGAGCAGGAGACCGGGGTTTGATCTGGAAGATCCTCTGGAGAAGGGAATGGCAACCTACTCCAGTATTCTTGCCCAGAGAATTCCATAGACAGAGAAGCCTGGTGGGCTACGGTCCATAGTGTCACAAAGAGTTGGACCCAACTTAGTGACTAACACAGTCCCACCCTGGCCCCAATTACAAGACCTTCAAAGAAGCGGATTAGTCATTACAAGTCAGGTCTTTCAATAAATTGGATGTGACAGTAAACAATAACAAAAGAAACCATGGGTTCATATTTAGAATACTTCTCTGAAGCATGTTAATTTCTCAGAAGGATTCATTAAGAATTGAACCCAAATAAATGAATATTTTTTATCCAGAGGAAAAAGCAAATATGAACAATTTTTCTTGAGTGGTAATATACCTGGTCACTGATACCACTTGAGAACACCATTCCAGAAATTCTAACATTACCCAGAAGGGTACCCAGATGTGATGCTGGCATCTAACATGGAATGAACCAGAATGGAGAGACGCTGGCATCTAACATGGAATGAACCAAAATGGAGAGGAGATGGGGAGGAATAGGGATCAGTCCCTTTCAGCTTCTACTCCCTTTGGCATCTCTGTCGCTGGTTTGGTCTGTGCAGTTAGGAAACATCTTGAGACATAGGGCATTTTTTACTTTCAGGAAGAGGGACTGTTCGTTCATCTGCTCCCTTCTTTCGTCGACTTGTCACAAATGATGAAAGCCTTACTCTTGGATTTTGCATCAAGGTGGCTCAGTGGGTTCGTACTTTGCCAGGCTCTTTGCTCCAAACGTGTTAGATACGAGGGGAAAACCAAAAAGCCTCAACTAAGCTCACACACTTGAGAAGCACATTGTCAGGGACTACAAACACAACAGGGACTCTGGTGTGGACAGCGTGCTGAACGCCACCCGGGGGTCATCTCCCAGCCTCCCTCACCTCCTCCCCTTGGTTCCATATTCACCACCAGCAGCTGTTGAAGATTATTCCGACTTTGATCAGAATGCAGCTTTCTTTTGCCTCTTTTCTTACTGTCTTCAGTTAATTTTGGAGAGGAGCTTTGAGTAGAGACGTGCTTTCTCTGCCATCTTCAGAAGTTTACTACCTTGCTTTTTTTCCAGTGAGTATGATCCACAGGTGTTGCGCTGACTTTCTGTGGCCTCTGGAGGGTGCTGTGAGAGATTTAGAGTCAGGAAACAGCTCTGGTCTTGACACTTTCAACACATGCAGATCTTGGAGAGCTCGAGGACCATCTAGCTTCGCTGATGCTGTGCTAACCTTTTTGGAGAGGCAACACTTAGCCTAGCAGTCAGTCTCTAGCACACGTGTATCCGCAAACACAACTAGAGCAAGAAAAAATGTGAATAAATTAAAATTTTGGTGATATATCCCAGAATGCAGGAGAGTCTCATTCTTAAATATTTTCTTTGCTCCAGTAAGGTATTTAAATATCTGAGCAGTATTTCTAGTTCACCATCCCATTTCCCAGAAGCAGCACAGAGATCATTTCCCAGACCACACATTCCTGTTTTTGTGAGAAAGCCTAATCATCACTCCTCTCCAGTGACCAGCATGAGTGTATATATGCTTAAAACTTGCCCATGAAGTAAACACCCCAGCCCCCCAAAGTTCTACTCATATTCTAGTGTCAGATTAGGTTTGAATGAACCTCTTTAGAGTGGTGTAAAAATGCTTGGGATTACTCTTCAGAACTCATACTAAACACTTTTTTTAAACATTGGTTTCTTTGCCCAGCAAAACAAAGAGGTGGTTTTCTCTTTCAGCATTTTCACTTTCTCTGTTGCAGCCAGCCTGGTTATTGTTAGATTTTTTTTTCTGTTGCTGAGCTTGAGAACACTTTGAATTGATGGATTACAAATCAATTACTTCAAGGGAAACCTAGCAACGCAACTCTAAAATGAAGCTGAATCATACCTGGCTTGTGGGCAAAGGAAGTCGAAGGAAGTCAAAATTCAGAATAATTAGCCCAGATAATTTTAAAATCTTTATTCCAAGGCACCTTTCAATTGATGCTTAAAACACAGGAACATCTTCTGTTATTTAACCCTAGGACTCAGTTACTAAGAATGTTCTAGTCCCAGTGAGTTGACAGTTTTATATGTACTTTCCATTTTTTCAAAATACTGTTTTTTTTTTAACTACCAATTCATTCACTGTACCTAAAATCCAATGAGCTGAACATGGTGGGGTTGAGGGGGTGTAAAACTTATGGCTTCGATGTGCTTTTATCCTGTCTTGGCACCTATACTTCTGCTACTGACAACACAGGCTTTGCTCAATTGTAGACTGAGAAAACTGTAAAGAAATCCTTCCATGATTGAATTATGTGCTATGATCAGATTTGGGAACACACCATCTGGTGCTGAGAATGGCTTCTAAGTGTCCTGTGTCCCTGCCCTCATCCTGGTTCATGTGACCTTCCCAGTGGTCCTAGAGCTATAAGATGGACCCTTGAAACTCTGCATAAGCACCAACCAGGAGGAATGCAGGGTATTTTGAGATGGGCCCTCCACTCCCAATACTGTGTGGAAGCACCTAACACCAGGGTTAGTGGTGACAAGCTCCGTAGTACTGTGGGGAGGATGTGTTCAAAATTCCTTACTCCAGCACAGAAAATATNGCTGCTCTTATTAATCCTGTTTCTCACATGGAATGTTTTTGGTAAACAGAGTGTTGGTATCGCATGGAAAACTTGCCATCAGAAACTTATTTTACTACAGATGGGCGCTTTTGCTTTTTCTGGACGTCGTAAGTGAATTTGGCTCTGTCCTCCCCTTGTCGCAGGTCCACAGGGTGTTTTCTCAGGGGGTGGCTGCTCAGGAAGGGACTGTGAGCCGAGGGGATTTCCTGCTGTCCCTCAACGGTGCCTCACTGGCTGGCTTAGCCCACGGGGAGGTGCTGAAGGCTCTGCACCAGGCACAGCTGCACAAAGATGTCCTCCTGGTCATCAAGAAAGGGAGTGATCAGCCCAGGCCCTCCAGCCGGCAGGAGCCTCCCACAGCCAACGGGAAGGGCTTGGTGCCCAGAAAGACCAGCCCCCTGGAGCCTGGAACAGGTAAGGAATCAGTTCAGCAACTGCAGTGGCCTGAGCTATTTGTGATGGTTTTGGCGAGAATGGCACTGATTCCTCTGGACAGGTAAACTCTTCCTGTCCAGATGCCTCCACAGTGTCGGGCGTGTTCGTAGTCTTCCCTCTGCTCCAGTCTTGCTCTTATTCTTCTAGAAAACCAAAGCCCTTGCAAGTACAGGCAAATACCTTACTTATCAGATCCCGTCATGCTTAACCTTTGCCCTTGCCTCAGCTGTTTGGTATACTTCTTCTCTTTTTGGCCACATGGCTTGTGAGATCTTAGTTCTCTGACCAGGGACTGAACCCTGGCTCTGGCAGTGAAAGTGCTCACTTAACCACTGGACCACCAGGGAATTCCTTGTTTGGTGTATTTTCAGTGGAATCCTGGAAACTTAAGCTGTCAAAGGAAACCACTGGGCACTCAGTCCTAACAGCTTTCAGAGTTTCTAAGACTCAGGAACTCAGATACAGAAGACTGTCCTGAAATTTATAATCATTAAGTATTCCTGTAGCAGCTTCAGGCCATCTGGCCTTGAGCCAGCTTTAATAGAGTTACCAACCACATGCACGTTCAGGGCATAAATGTATTTCTTCGAATTGCTATTTTTCAAGACCCCCCCTCCCCAGGGCTCTACCAGATCTGATATGCTTCCCTGGTGGCTCAGAGGTTAAAGCATCCGCCTGCAATATGGGAGACCTAGGTTCAATCCCTGGGTCAGGAAGATCCCCTGGAGAAGGAAATGGCAACCCACTCCAGTATTCTTGCCTGGAGAATCCCATGAACGGAAGAGCCTGGTGGGCAAAGAGTCGGACACGACTGAGCGACTTCACTCACTACCCATGATAAGGTGATTATGCCTTATCAAGCACTGACTGTAGCCCACTTAGGCTTGATGTTAGAGGTGCCTAGGAAGCTTTTTAAAATCCTGATGCCCAGGAAATCACCAGGTCAATTAAGTTGAACTCTGAGGTTGAGGGATGGGGGCCCAGTATCTTTTTTAAGGTTCCCAGGTGCTTCCAGTATGGACTTGTTTTCCTGTTTAACTGAAAGTAAAAATGACCTATTGAAAAATGGTGCCCCTCCCACTGTGAGGAAGTTTCTTTCGGACCATGTGGAGTGGCCGTTATATTCAAAGGTGGTGATGCTACCTTGGTCTCAACCCCAAGTAGACAGTTTAATCTGTTTGTGGCCCTTCCACTGCCTCCCAAGCAATTAAGTGCCCTTTCCACTCAACTCAAGACATCCTTCACTGGTATAGAAGGGAAGTATAGAAGGGAAATAAAAGGCACATTTACAATCTGTATTCAGACCCCTGAGATAGACCTCAGCCAGGCCTCTCAAAACTAGCACACAAAGTAGGCACAGGCTTGTTGCTATGGAGCAGGCATCACCACGGAAACGCTCTCCCCACAGTGGAGCCAGGAGAGGGCAATGAAGACAGCTAGTGTGTGACACAGGCAGACAACCAGAAGCATGGGTACCCCTCACAGAAGGAGGACGGAAGCGCCGCGTCTCACGTGAGGCCTGGCATTTGGGTATCACAGGTTGTCAGAACCAGACTGTGATGTTCAGCCGCCAAGACTGGTAGGAAATCAAATCTGAGTCCCAAAGTGTGACTTCAGTCTACCGAGATGTGCACTGACTGTAGAGACAGTGCCTTGTCTGTGCTTGCAGAAGGTGCTTAGGC
>SJYW01056857.1:0-12747 GCA_006410735.1 Raphicerus campestris | reverse complement strand
ACTGAGCGACTTCACTCACTACCCATGATAAGGTGATTATGCCTTATCAAGCACTGACTGCAGCCCACTTAGGCTTGATGTTAGAGGTGCCTAGGAAGCTTTTTAAAATCCTGATGCCCAGGAAATCACCAGGTCAATTAAGTTGAACTCTGAGGTTGAGGGATGGGGGCCCAGTATCTTTTTTAAGGTTCCCAGGTGCTTCCAGTATGGACTTGTTTTCCTGTTTAACTGAAAGTAAAAATGACCTATTGAAAAATGGTGCCCCTCCCACTGTGAGGAAGTTTCTTTCGGACCATGTGGAGTGGCCGTTATATTCAAAGGTGGTGATGCTACCTTGGTCTCAACCCCAAGTAGACAGTTTAATCTGTTTGTGGCCCTTCCACTGCCTCCCAAGCAATTAAGTGCCCTTTCCACTCAACTCAAGACATCCTTCACTGGTATAGAAGGGAAGTATAGAAGGGAAATAAAAGGCACATTTACAATCTGTATTCAGACCCCTGAGATAGACCTCAGCCAGGCCTCTCAAAACTAGCACACAAAGTAGGCACAGGCTTGTTGCTATGGAGCAGGCATCACCACGGAAACGCTCTCCCCACAGTGGAGCCAGGAGAGGGCAATGAAGACAGCTAGTGTGTGACACAGGCAGACAACCAGAAGCATGGGTACCCCTCACAGAAGGAGGACGGAAGCGCCGCGTCTCACGTGAGGCCTGGCATTTGGGTATCACAGGTTGTCAGAACCAGACTGTGATGTTCAGCCGCCAAGACTGGTAGGAAATCAAATCTGAGTCCCAAAGTGTGACTTCAGTCTACCGAGATGTGCACTGACTGTAGAGACAGTGCCTTGTCTGTGCTTGCAGAAGGTGCTTAGGCGAGCAGAGGGGTGGGCACGGCAGGAACACAGCTCCAGGTGTGGGGAGACCAACCTTAACTTTGGTGGACGGGACCTGAGTGCTCGGGGAGCACGCTGGGGGGCCCTGGGCAGGCAGGGCCTCAGATTACTGTCATCAGCTTGACAAACACATGCTGTCGCTTCAGGGAGAAGCACGGCTGTGCACGAGGCTCTGTGTGTTGAAGTGCTGAAGACCTCGGCCGGGCTGGGCCTGAGTCTGGATGGAGGGAAGTCATCCATGTCTGGAGATGGGCCCCTGCTCGTTAAAAGAGTGTACAAAGGTAATCTCCCAGAAAACCCAGTCCTTGGCCCAGTGCCTGTTTTCTCTAAGTGCATGTCAGTGCTTTCCATTTGGAAATCAAATTTGTTTTTTAAAATTTACTATGTTTTCAATGCTGACATCCAGGGTTTACTGCATCAGCTCTGTCGTGAGCATTTCACACGTGTTGCTCATCCACATGACAGTTACATAGCATGAGTACTGTTATCATCCCTGTTTACAAAAGAAGAAATGAGCCACCAGGGAGATATACAGACACCTAAGGTCACACCGATGTAAGTGGCCAAACCCAGCTTGAACCCAGGCTGTCTGCTCCAGTGTCTGCGCCTCCAGCGTCAAGGCTGTATCGCTGACTCCATGTTCTTACTCACCATTAGCTGTATGTACGTGAATACAGCAAGCTAACTCATGCCATCAGAATTGCCAGTCAGGGGGTACTTAACATTCGTCAAGGTCATATTCATTTAAAATTGCAAATGCTGGATTTCAAGAAAGTAATATGTGAGCCAGAAGACATCACTGAAATAGTTGGGAGACAGGAGGGCTCTTCATGAACTCAGTGTATTTTATAATCTTGGACAATTCTCAAAATTCTCTCTCTAGGTCCCAGAGCTGAGCAGTTATATTAATAATATAACTATACTAATGATATGTTTATATATACCCATATATGCTATTTATATATGAAATATTTTATAATACCAATTTCATATATATAATATATATTGATATTGATATTGTTAATATACTTATTCAGCTCAGGAATCTGAAGAGATTCTTGGGACTGCCCATGATCACAACATGAATTATTCAAGTGAATGAAGGAATTTCATCTTTACCAATGATTCTAACAATATCTACTGCTCCCATCTTACTTTCCTGCAGTCTAGCACACGCCCAAACTGTAAACAGTGGTAGCCGGAAACAGGCTGTTTGCTCACGGTCTCTGGGGCAAGCAGAGGACAGGCACAGACCAGGAGCCGAGCCTCTGGCGTGTGGTGTCTAGATGCTCGGCACCAAAAAGGAGAAACACTGCACCTGTTAACTTGACAGCAGTGGGTCGCAGAGAGCCAAGTTCAGGAAAACTGAATTTGACTCTCAAGAGTGCTCCTAAGCAAGAGCGCTAAACAAAAGGATCCAGAGTGCATGAGGAAATTATCAACAGACACAATGAACAGCAAAGTCCATCAAAAAACTGAGGCAGAAAAATATTATCCATGAAAAAAGACAGGAAGGTATTCAAAAGAAGCAGGCAGATACATTAAAGCACACACAAAAACCCAGTAGCAGAAACAAAGTCTGAAAATATTGAAGTATTCAAAGAAAGTATTTAAATTAATGAACAGAATTTAAAATATACTGAATCCTTAGGGAGAGAATTTATAAAATCACAGAAGAAACCTTAAAAACTGCAGCACAGGGAATAAAGAGATAAAAATGGCAAAAGGGCATTGAGCGGTAAGGGAGAATGAGGAAGGCCAGGCAAAGCAGAATAAATATTTGGAGGAGTCGTAACTGTTGAAAGACAAAAGGAGTATTCAGACATAAGAAAACCTAAAAAAGCACACAGCAAATATGCAGCTAGCTCACTACAATCAGACAGGCAGCACCAATGAAGAGGAAGATGATGGAATAACGAGCGGACTGAGCCTAAAAACAGCAAGATGGTGATGTTTAGGACACGCACAGTGAAGGATGACCGTGATCAGTCACAGGACATGAAGCTTCTGCTGGCCAAGAAGCTCATCCCTCAGTAAGGTATTTTTGGCCTGTGAGCCAAAAGACC
This sequence comes from Raphicerus campestris, assembly GCA_006410735.1. Taxonomy (NCBI): domain Eukaryota; kingdom Metazoa; phylum Chordata; class Mammalia; order Artiodactyla; family Bovidae; genus Raphicerus; species Raphicerus campestris. The sequence goes on along the minus strand of SJYW01056857.1, from coordinate 9,790 downwards.
AGGGGCCAGATAAAGAGCACCCAGGTGGAGACCAGGAGGCCAGGCCCAGGAATCCCACAGCATCTGCAGCACCAGAGTGGAAATCCCGGGAGAGATGAGTGCCCCTGAGGTCTCCTCCTAGCAGAGCAAAGACAATGTCCCGGTATCTTCCTGGCCTCTGTCTAGCATCAGGCTAGAAATACATGAACACTGGGTAAGTGGATAGAGAGAAAGGGAAAGATGCATCTGTTCCCAAGACAGGCCTTGCCGGTGCTCTTGTGTACAAGCCTGCAGATTTATTCCTGGGAAAAGGCATTCAAGGATTTCTGAATATTATATTGCTCCCTCCTCTTGAATCTTTCTGGAGACCGGTAAAGCTAGTTTCTTTGTTCAGGCTTAGCATTCTACCCAAAGATTGTTTTCTTACCTTTATTTTACTTAAAAATTTAATGGATACAGATTTTTTGTTTATCTTGGTTTCCTGTGCCTTTCAGCCCAGACACTAAAAGCAATACAGCAATATTCAATTTCTTACATCAATCTAATACAAAAAAATTCTTTGAATAATAAATGAATTAAATATCGTATTTCCCAAAAGCTCTCTTCAAGGTCAGGGATTTTATTGATGAAAAAAATCAGTAAATAATTACTTGTAATCTCTTGTGTGAAGCAGCAGCCATCGAGCAGAACATCGTCACTACTACTGTCTGGGCTGCTTTACAAAAAAATTCTCTAGCACTTAGCAAGAAAATTTTTTTGCCATGTTTGGGCTGCTTTTAAAATGTTTCTGTTTTCATCATTTTACCAAGAATATCAGTAACACAATAAGACAGGTATGAAGATTGGAAATACAGGAATGTAGTTTGTCATCCTTGGCAAATTATATGTTCTTCCTTCCTCACTGAAAAAAAACTAAGAGAATCAAATGTCAAGCCAATATAAACAGTTCACCAAGACTGCAGAGTTCATGATCAACATACAAAAAAAGCAACAGAATTTCCTGTACATCAACAATAACCATTGTTTTAAAAATCCTAATAGAAAGGATTACATAAATATCATATAAAAAACACACCATAAAAGTGTATAATTTATAATATATAATACACATATATAAAATGTTTAACTTCTAAATGGCAAAAAGTTTCATAAAAATCTAAGCAACTAGAAGATATCTGCAATGCATTTACATCAACAAAAGGCTAATTCCAGAATATAATAACTATAATTCAATGAGAAATACAAAATAAAGGGAAAATCTGGGTAAATGAACAGAAAATAGACAAAAGTGAAACTCTAAATGGTCGACAAATAGAGGGACGGATACTCAAACTAATATTAGTTATTGGGTGAAATTATAACTACTAGGAATCATCTTTTTAAAATCAGGTTGGCCATAAATAAGAAATCTCATGATTCGATGTGTTGGCAAGATGTAGGGAAAGGAGAACACTCGTACTTTCTTGCAAAAGTATATATAATGGTACCTCTCTCTGGGGAAGAATTTGGCAGTGCTTGCTAAATTGGAAGCTATAAAACAGTTTAAATTTCTATCTGTAGCAAAATGATGAGTAAAATACATTACAGCCATTAAAAAGGAAAACTATGCAGCGATTCAAGAAGCAAGTAGGATCTATATCCATTAACGGGAACCAGCTCAAAAGCCGTGCTGAACGAGAGAAACAGCTAGATGTGCGTGCAGTGCTGTAAGCCACTGACGCACAGGAACAACTGAAAGAAACCTCAACGTGTGCTACACAAAAACTAAGCAAGACGTTTTGGGGAAAAAAGCATAAAACCCAAAACAACAGCGGTTTAAACAAGGTTTACTTCTTTCTCGTGTGTAAGAAGTCCAGAAGCTGGCACAATCTCTCCTGTGCACAGCCCTGAGGGGTTCAAGGACTTCATCTGCTTCGTCTCATCAGATCCTTGTAAAAACCTAGTGAGGGAACAAGATAAGTTCACACCATTTTGCAGAATTTTAAGAAACCTTAACCTGCTTGAAGGCACAGACTTGAGACCAAACCAGTGTGACTGCCTACAGCCCCTAACTCACAGCCTCCTGTTTTGGTTGGTTGGAATCCCTATATCCTTAGAGTCAGATGAAACACCCAGAACCTCCTTGGGGCCTTTAGTTAATATTCCTAGAACAGGAACTACACTAACACCGTGTTAATTGGGTCTGTGAGACATCAGGGCTTTAAGACTTCCAAAAATGTGTATCTTGAGAAAGCAACGATTAGGACTAACTCAGTCTCCTTGCTCTTTGTAGGCCTGGCATCAGTGAGAGCTCATCTCTTTTCTGATAACAGTATCTGTCTGTCATTAANACATCAGGGCTTTAAGACTTCCAAAAATGTGTATCTTGAGAAAGCAACGATTAGGACTTAACTCAGTCTCCTTGCTCTTTGTAGGCCTGGCATCGGTGAGAGCTCATCTCTTTTCTGATAACAGTATCTGTCTGTCATTAACAACATAGAAGTATTTTGTTCTCGAGTGGGTTGCATTTGAACTTCCTTTCTTCCAGCTATATTTTTATTATTTTGTCAATCTTTATAATCAACTATCATTTCAAATAATAACGATTTTCAAAAATCTAGGACAAAAAGATCTGCTCGGTATTTTGAGATCCAATTAAACATGTGAGAAAATTATTTTCAAACTTAGGTACTTTTCTCTTTCAATGTCCTTTCTTCCATGCATTTCTTCTTTAATATGATTGTTTTAGATGTTAATGTGCAAGAGTATATAGAAGGGGGTGCAAGCCCTGTCTTTTCCAAAGCTCATCAACTTGCCATAACATACACAGAGCTTCATGTAGAAATACGTTAAACTTTGTTAAGTAACATGTATCTCTGCAGGTCACTGATGAGTATATAATTCTCATTAATTCTCAGCATGTTGGATATATCAGCCAATATCTATTAACAAGTAGAAGCTGAACTTGTTTTTTATTGGTCATTTGGATTTTTGATGGGTTGATTATTGATCTGGAAATCTTTAGCCCAGCTGAAGAGTAACCCCCATTCTATCTGTTGACTAAATACAATGAAAATATCTTCCCCTAGTCAGTTGATTATCTTTAGGGGAAGAGGGGTTACAGATTTGAAGTTTTTCATGTGGTCACATTTCTTTTTCTGAGTATATGCTTTGTGTGTCTTATGAAAAATTTCCTTCTCCTAAGATTAAAGGCAGGCACGTGGTTTAGAGATTTTTCTCGCTGAAGTTTTTAAGTTTACCTGGAAATTATTCTAGATATTATGGAAGTTCCCAGCTATCATTCTGTATTTATTCTCACAGGTGGTGCAGCTGAGCAAGCAGGAACAATAGAAGCTGGAGATGAAATTCTTGCCATTAACGGGAAATCTCTAGTGGGGCTGATGCATTTCGATGCCTGGAATATCATGAAGGCTGTCCCAGAGGGACCTGTGCAGTTGGTAATTAGAAAGCACAGGAATTCTTCGTGCAGCAAGCACTGGTAGTGACACGAACAGTGCTTGTTACTTTTTTTTTTTAAACCTGGAATCTCCTTTTCTAAATTCATTTCTTCAGCAAACCAGAATGACTTCTCTAAACAATGGGTTCCTGAAACAACAGAGAAGCACTGGTTGCGGGCAAGACTGTCAAACTCCCCAGCTTTTTTTGCTCACACGTGAAGCAGCAGCCATGGCACTGAACTCCTAAGCCTTCTGCCCGGATCACTTAGGCTGGGAGGGTCCACTTCGTTCCAGTGCCTGTCCCTCCTGTTTGTTATGTTCCCTAATGGAGACACCAGATGTGGCATGCCCTTCTTTACTTGAAACGTTTAGTGAGACCTCCAAATCCTTCCTCTCACTTCTCCCAACATAATCAATCCTGGCAATTAGGGATCTAACAAAGTCTGAGGGCAACACAGCTGTCACAACTAAAGGACTGGCTTTATGTCATTTTGTAAGTAAATGACAATGCTTTTAGGTATATTCAGTGGGAGGAGCTAAGGGTCTGTTATCCTGAAAAGAAAAACATGACCCTTGAACAAACAGAATCAGTTATGACCTAATGGTTAGGTTGGCTCAGGAATTATCCCAGAATGAAAAAGCAAAATACAGAAAGTGGTATTTTTAGTGAGTGTAATGTGCAACGTATGGCTGCATAATTTAATCGGTGGTTACTGATCACCATGAAGTATCGATCATGATCTAAAGTGTACGTCGTAAGGCAATTTTACAGGAATGCAGTTTGGATAAACTGTACTAAATAGCCATGAACTTCGCTGCTTAGAATGAGCAGAAAGTTCCAGCTCTGAAAGCACCTTACATCCAGTTTGCAACTTGTCTTGAATAAATGCTGAAATTCAAGACTGGTCAATGAAAGAGCAGGCAAAAATACCATTGTCACTGAGTTTCCATTTTTATATTTTATGTACTCTCCAACCACTAATTTAAGCTAAATTTTTAGAAATCAATTATCTTTTTAGTATCCTTGGATTGTAATCCAAGTAGAGGAATTTAAAATAATCCTTTTAGAGGACTTTTTTTTTTTTNCTCCTAGCAGAGCAAAGACAATGTCCCGGTATCTTCCTGGCCTCTGTCTAGCATCAGGCTAGAAATACATGAACACTGGGTAAGTGGATAGAGAGAAAGGGAAAGATGCATCTGTTCCCAAGACAGGCCTTGCCGGTGCTCTTGTGTACAAGCCTGCAGATTTATTCCTGGGAAAAGGCATTCAAGGGTTTCTGAATATTATATTGCTCCCTCCTCTTGAATCTTTCTGGAGACCGGTAAAGCTAGTTTCTTTGTTCAGGCTTAGCATTCTACCCAAAGATTGTTTTCTTACCTTTATTTTACTTAAAAATTTAATGGATACAGATTTTTTGTTTATCTTGGTTTCCTGTGCCTTTCAGCCCAGACACTAAAAGCAATACAGCAATATTCAATTTCTTACATCAATCTAATACAAAAAAATTCTTTGAATAATAAATGAATTAAATATCGTATTTCCCAAAAGCTCTCTTCAAGGTCAGGGATTTTATTGATGAAAAAAATCAGTAAATAATTACTTGTAATCTCTTGTGTGAAGCAGCAGCCATCGAGCAGAACATCGTCACTACTACTGTCTGGGCTGCTTTACAAAAAAATTCTCTAGCACTTAGCAAGAAAATTTTTTTGCCATGTTTGGGCTGCTTTTAAAATGTTTCTGTTTTCATCATTTTACCAAGAATATCAGTAACACAATAAGACAGGTATGAAGATTGGAAATACAGGAATGTAGTTTGTCATCCTTGGCAAATTATATGTTCTTCCTTCCTCACTGAAAAAAAACTAAGAGAATCAAATGTCAAGCCAATATAAACAGTTCACCAAGACTGCAGAGTTCATGATCAACATACAAAAAAAGCAACAGAATTTCCTGTACATCAACAATAACCATTGTTTTAAAAATCCTAATAGAAAGGATTACATAAATATCATATAAAAAACACACCATAAAAGTGTATAATTTATAATATATAATACACATATATAAAATGTTTAACTTCTAAATGGCAAAAAGTTTCATAAAAATCTAAGCAACTAGAAGATATCTGCAATGCATTTACATCAACAAAAGGCTAATTCCAGAATATAATAACTATAATTCAATGAGAAATACAAAATAAAGGGAAAATCTGGGTAAATGAACAGAAAATAGACAAAAGTGAAACTCTAAATGGTCGACAAATAGAGGGACGGATACTCAAACTAATATTAGTTATTGGGTGAAATTATAACTACTAGGAATCATCTTTTTAAAATCAGGTTGGCCATAAATAAGAAATCTCATGATTCGATGTGTTGGCAAGATGTAGGGAAAGGAGAACACTCGTACTTTCTTGCAAAAGTATATATAATGGTACCTCTCTCTGGGGAAGAATTTGGCAGTGCTTGCTAAATTGGAAGCTATAAAACAGTTTAAATTTCTATCTGTAGCAAAATGATGAGTAAAATACATTACAGCCATTAAAAAGGAAAACTATGCAGCGATTCAAGAAGCAAGTAGGATCTATATCCATTAACGGGAACCAGCTCAAAAGCCGTGCTGAACGAGAGAAACAGCTAGATGTGCGTGCAGTGCTGTAAGCCACTGACGCACAGGAACAACTGAAAGAAACCTCAACGTGTGCTACACAAAAACTAAGCAAGACGTTTTGGGGAAAAAAGCATAAAACCCAAAACAACAGCGGTTTAAACAAGGTTTACTTCTTTCTCGTGTGTAAGAAGTCCAGAAGCTGGCACAATCTCTCCTGTGCACAGCCCTGAGGGGTTCAAGGACTTCATCTGCTTCGTCTCATCAGATCCTTGTAAAAACCTAGTGAGGGAACAAGATAAGTTCACACCATTTTGCAGAATTTTAAGAAACCTTAACCTGCTTGAAGGCACAGACTTGGGACCAAACCAGTGTGACTGCCTACAGCCCCTAACTCACAGCCTCCTGTTTTGGTTGGTTGGAATCCCTATATCCTTAGAGTCAGATGAAACACCCAGAACCTCCTTGGGGCCTTTAGTTAATATTCCTAGAACAGGAACTACACTAACACCATGTTAATTGGGTCTGTTAGACATCAGGGCTTTAAGACTTCCAAAAATGTGTATCTTGAGAAAGCAACGATTAGGACTTAACTCAGTCTCCTTGCTCTTTGTAGGCCTGGCATCGGTGAGAGCTCATCTCTTTTCTGATAACAGTATCTGTCTGTCATTAACAACATAGAAGTATTTTGTTCTCGAGTGGGTTGCATTTGAACTTCCTTTCTTCCAGCTATATTTTTATTATTTTGTCAATCTTTATAATCAACTATCATTTCAAATAATAACGATTTTCAAAAATCTAGGACAAAAAGATCTGCTCGGTATTTTGAGATCCAATTAAACATGTGAGAAAATTATTTTCAAACTTAGGTACTTTTCTCTTTCAATGTCCTTTCTTCCATGCATTTCTTCTTTAATATGATTGTTTTAGATGTTAATGTGCAAGAGTATATAGAAGGGGGTGCAAGCCCTGTCTTTTCCAAAGCTCATCAACTTGCCATAACATACACAGAGCTTCATGTAGAAATACGTTAAACTTTGTTAAGTAACATGTATCTCTGCAGGTCACTGATGAGTATATAATTCTCATTAATTTTCAGCATGTTGGATATATCAGCCAATATCTATTAACAAGTAGAAGCTGAACTTGTTTTTTATTGGTCATTTGGATTTTTGATGGGTTGATTATTGATCTGGAAATCTTTAGCCCAGCTGAAGAGTAACCCCCATTCTATCTGTTGACTAAATACAATGAAAATATCTTCCCCTAGTCAGTTGATTATCTTTAGGGGAAGAGGGGTTACAGATTTGAAGTTTTTTATGTGGTCACATTTCTTTTTCTGAGTATATGCTTTGTGTGTCTTATGAAAAATTTCCTTCTCCTAAGATTAAAGGCAGGCACGTGGTTTAGAGATTTTTCTCGCTGAAGTTTTTAAGTTTACCTGGAAATTATTCTAGATATTATGGAAGTTCCCATTCTAGATATTATGGAAGTTCCCAGCTATCATTCTGTATTTATTCTCACAGGTGGTGCAGCTGAGCAAGCAGGAACAATAGAAGCTGGAGATGAAATTCTTGCCATTAACGGGAAATCTCTAGTGGGGCTGATGCATTTCGATGCCTGGAATATCATGAAGGCTGTCCCAGAGGGACCTGTGCAGTTGGTAATTAGAAAGCACAGGAATTCTTCGTGCAGCAAGCACTGGTAGTGACACGAACAGTGCTTGTTACTTTTTTTTTTTAAACCTGGAATCTCCTTTTCTAAATTCATTTCTTCAGCAAACCAGAATGACTTCTCTAAACAATGGGTTCCTGAAACAACAGAGAAGCACTGGTTGCGGGCAAGACTGTCAAACTCCCCAGCTTTTTTTGCTCACACGTGAAGCAGCAGCCATGGCACTGAACTCCTAAGCCTTCTGCCCGGATCACTTAGGCTGGGAGGGTCCACTTCGTTCCAGTGCCTGTCCCTCCTGTTTGTTATGTTCCCTAATGGAGACACCAGATGTGGCATGCCCTTCTTTACTTGAAACGTTTAGTGAGACCTCCAAATCCTTCCTCTCACTTCTCCCAACATAATCAATCCTGGCAATTAGGGATCTAACAAAGTCTGAGGGCAACACAGCTGTCACAACTAAAGGACTGGCTTTATGTCATTTTGTAAGTAAATGACAATGCTTTTAGGTATATTCAGTGGGAGGAGCTAAGGGTCTGTTATCCTGAAAAGAAAAACATGACCCTTGAACAAACAGAATCAATTATGACCTAATGGTTAGGTTGGCTCAGGAATTATCCCAGAATGAAAAAGCAAAATACAGAAAGTGGTATTTTTAGTGAGTGTAATGTGCAACGTATGGCTGCATAATTTAATCGGTGGTTACTGATCACCATGAAGTATCGATCATGATCTAAAGTGTACGTCGTAAGGCAATTTTACAGGAATGCAGTTTGGATAAACTGTACTAAATAGCCATGAACTTCGCTGCTTAGAATGAGCAGAAAGTTCCAGCTCTGAAAGCACCTTACATCCAGTTTGCAACTTGTCTTGAATAAATGCTGAAATTCAAGACTGGTCAATGAAAGAGCAGGCAAAAATACCATTGTCACTGAGTTTCCATTTTTATATTTTATGTACTCTCCAACCACTAATTTAAGCTAAATTTTTAGAAATCAATTATCTTTTTAGTATCCTTGGATTGTAATCCAAGTAGAGGAATTTAAAATAATCCTTTTAGAGGACTTTCTTTTTTTTTTTTACTTTTTTTCCCCTTTCTCAATAAGCTTAAGAAATGTAACATTTCTAACCATTGGATCAATTTTCCTGACCTTGACCTGAGTATAATGACATAGCTCTGCAGTGACTGAAGTTTTTGCTCTTTTTGTTTTCCTGTTTTGCAAATTCTCTCTTTTGCCAAAAATGTTTCTCAGCAGAACACAGTTGTGACTCACGCTTGCTTGTGACACTCATTCCAGCTGCTCTTCCTTCTGAAGCACCAGCTTCTTTGTAGTAACTGTTTCCATTTGATGTTGCTGTTCCTGGTCACCAAAAGGGCCGGCCTCTCCTCGTGCTGTACCTTTTCTTAACGATCCAGACCCTCATCAGCTTCATTTACTAAAATGTAATCAGAAGATGGAGAACGAGGGTGAGTCAGTCTTTCAAGGTAAAGGAGCAGAATTGGGTGGTCACAGGCCACATGCTCAGGTGGCACAGACCAGCTCACTGAGTGCTGAGAATACAGGTGACGGTGCATACCTGCATGCATGGTGACGCAAAGGTTTTATGTGGGCGATTTCTTTAGTTAACCTATTTCTGAGTGACTGATCCCAGTAAACCTCTGTGGCGCTGGCCCAGGGAGGTTCTCAGATGGGACTGAGTTATCTGGCTGGTGTGAGCCCAGATTCCTCATTTTTAAACAGGTTATACAAAAGGGAATGTAGTTCACGAGTTTGCTAGAAAGACCTGATTAATTTAGCTTCTACTTTTCACTCCTGCAGTTCCAGGTAGGATACTATAGGAAGTCAGTGCAAGGTGCATGCTAGATTGTTTTTAAGTCTCTGGGGTCAGTTTTGTGGCTTCTGCTTTCTTGCCTAAATGAGAGATGATTTTAAGTCCACACTGAAAATTTTTAGTCTTCTAGCTGTGCCTCCATAGAAATGCACAGTCCATGTGACAGGAGCTTCTGAAGCAACGAAACAGTCTCTCCTTCTAAGAGTTCCTAACCCTCATAATTAAAAAGTGTGAGGGCAGCCCTCTGGTTCACTGAACCATA
>SJYW01056855.1:272690-286487 GCA_006410735.1 Raphicerus campestris | reverse complement strand
ATGCAGGTCAGGAAGCAACAGTTAGAATTGGACATGGAACAACAGACTGGTTCCAAATAGGAAAAGGAGTACGTCAAGGCTGTATATTGTCACCCTGCTTATTTAACTTATATGCAGAGTACATCATGAGAAATGCTGGACTGGAAGAGACACAAGCTGGAATCAAGATTGCTGGGCTTAATATCAATAACCTCAGATATGCAGATGACACCACCCTTATGGCAGAAAGTGAAGAAGAGCTAAAAGGCCTCTTGATGAAAGTAAAAGTAGAGAGTGAAAAAGTTGGCTTAAAGCTCAGCATTCAGAAAACAAAGATCATGGCATCTGGTCCCATCACTTCATGGGAAATAGATGGGAAACAGCAGAAACAGTGTCAGACTTTATTTTTTTGGGCTCCAAAATCACTGGAGATGGTGACTGCAGCCATGAAATTAAGACACTTACTCTTTGGAAGGAAGTTATGACCAACCTAGATAGTATATTCAAAAGCAGAAACATTACTTTGCCAGCTAAGGTCCGTCTAGTCAAGGCTATGGTTTTTCCAGTGGTCATGTATGGATGTGAGAGTTGGACTGTGAAGAAGGCTGAGCGCCGAAGAATTGATGCTTTTGAACTGTGGTGTTGGAGAAGACTCTTGAGAGTCCCTTGGACTGCAAGGAGATCCACCCAGTCCATCCTAAAGGAGATCAGTACTGGGTGTCCTTTGGAAGGAATGATGCTGAAGCTGAAATTCCAATACTTTCACCACCTGATGCGAAGAGCTGAGTCACTGGAAAAGACCCTGATGCTGGGAAGGATTGGGGGCAGGAGGAGAAGGGGACGACCGAGGATAAAATGGCTGGATGGCATCACTGACTTGATGGACACGAGTTTGAGTAAACTCTGGGAGTTGGTGATGGACAGGGAGGCCTGCGTGCTGCAAAGAGTTGGACAGGACTGAGTGACTGAACTGAAACTGATAGAATTTAAGAAAAAACAGACCCTTGAGCAAGAGAGTTGTTTCGTTGTGTAATCATTAGCTCTGGGTTTAAACAAAGTTAGTCTTAGACATAGATTGTTGTCATAACAACTCAGTTTAATGAAAAAAAAAATGTCTTATGTGACTAAGATGAAGGAATGTAGAAAAAAAAAAGGTTTATCCCTTTCTCCTTGAGGGCCCTAGACTGCTTATCAACCTACTTAAGAATCAGTTGTCTCTCAAAAGAGACAGATGTAAAGAACAGACTTTTGAACTCTGTGGGAGAAGGCGAGGGTGGGGTGATTTGAAAATAGCACTGAAACATGTATACTACCATATCTGAAACAGATCACCGCCAGTCCAGGTTCGAGGCATTAGACAGGGTGCTCAGGGCTGGGGCACTGGGATGACCCAGAGGGATGGGATGAGGAGGGAGGTGGGAGGGGGTTTTAGGATGGCGAATACATGTACACCCGTGGCTGATTCATGTCAATGTATGGTAAAAACCACCACAATATTGTAAAAGTAATTAGCCTATGACTTAAAAAAAAAGAATCAGTTGTCTGAGAGTGATAGAAGTAAAAGCAGTCACACGGCACGAAAAGAGGACCCGTGGCCCTCCGCACCGTGGGCTTTGCAGCCTCAGATTCAGTCGTCCACAGACTGCAAATATTTGGGGGGGGGAAAATTCCAGAAAGTTCCCAAAGGCAAAACCTGAGCTTGCCACGCATTGGCAACTACTTATATAGCATTTGCACTGAGTTCTGCAACATATTTACATAGCATTTATGTCACATCACACATCATCTGGAGGTGGTATCACAAGTAATGTAGTGATGAGTTAGGGTGCACGAGAGGGTGAGCATATGTTTTATGCAGACACCAGGCTGTGTTATACACAAGGGACTTAAGCATCTGTGGAGTTTGGTATCCACAGGGTGGGGGTGCGGGAAGGGCTGGAACCTCTTCCTGTGGATTCCAGGGGATGACCACACATGGATTTTCCGCAACTGCGTATGATGGAAGGGCCGCCATGTCTACTCTGAGGTCCCACAAGGAACCCCATTGAAAAACCACAATTAGAAAGGTTCTGACTGGGATCCCCTTTCCAGAAATGCTCCTTTACCTCAACTAAAAGATCCTTGGAGTATTTCTCAAAAAAATACACGGACTGGTCTTCATAAACATTTGAGACTTCAGATTCGGGCACGATGGTATTTCCTTTAATATCTGAACCTATAAAAGAACAAGAACCATGAGATGTAAAGAAATTTACACGTTTAGAGTACATTTTATCGTGCAAAGGTCTTATGCTCTGGAATTTCAAAAAATAGAACACCTCCAACAGAAATAAAAAATCAGATTCAGCCAAACCAAGTCCTGTCTTTCTGTCAGTGGTGTGCCAGGGATCAGACAGGCTGAATTCCATCTCAACAGGCCTCATTTGAGTTTGCCCCAAGAATTCATCCCGTCTTACAAGTAAGATTATGAGAATCAAACAGAATGCCTATCATTTGTCAAAACCGGTGCTTACTTATAGAGCAGTATGAGAAATCAAGGTATTCCCATCTGTACGCCCTCAGTCTGAGCCGTGGCTGTCTCTAAGGTCCTTAGGGCAAGGCACAGCATCTTTCTAAGCAGAGAGTCTGGATTCCTGGGGTCATGGCTTATACAAGTGGAAGCTGTTACTGAGCTTGGGTCCCAGGTCCTCCCTACAGACAAGGTGCTGAGCCCCCTGAGAGGGAGCTGTGCATTTCACAAAATCATCCTTTAAACAAAAAAAAATGTTTAAAGAGCCTGTAAATATCCCTCTGGAGATCCTTCATAAGCTTCCATGCTATGACTTCTGAAAGTTTTATAACCAGGGGAAGAAAGGGTTAAGAGGACTTTCTGACATTGATATGCCAGGTGGCACAGTGGTAAAGAATCCACCTGCCAAGCAGGAGACGTGAGTTTGATTCCTGGGTCGGGAAGATCCCCTGGAGAAGGACATGGCAACCCACTCCAGGAGAATCCCATGGACAGAGGAGGCTGGCGGGCTACAGTCAGTCCATGGGGCTGCAAAGAGTCAGACACGACTGAGCGACTGGGCACCACGAGGGTTAACAAGAAAAAAAGCTGAGAAGCAGAGGATTTTCAGGCCAGCGAAAGTCCTCCGGGTGACACTGATGGGAGTCGTGTGTTATTATTATAGACCTTTGTCTAACGCCACCAAAGGCGCAGCACTGCGTGGGAATAAGTGGCTGGGGTGGGGCCTGCGGTGATGACGATGTATCGGTGTAGGTCCCTCGACTGTGATAAAACGTGCCGCCCTGCTGGGGGATGCTAGTGAGGGGGAGGTCCGCGTGCATTTCGGGGAGGAGGGCTGGATGGGAACTCTCCATACCTTCCTCTTAGTTTTGCTGTGCCTAAAACTGCTCTAGAAAAATAAAGCCTTAGAAGAGAAGCTCTGGAGTCCTTTCACAATGACTCTGTACACCATCTTCTCTTAGGGACATGAACTTGGGAATCTGCAACATTCAGAAAGCGCTACCTTTTAGGCCCTGTGATCTCCTGAACTTGTCCCCATGCAGCCTTTCAACTCAGTCAAGGGCTCTCTTCCTGCAGGTGTGCAGTCTGTCCACAGGAGGAGAAGGGCACAGAAACAGGAACCAGGGTTCTCGTGTGCTCCCAAAGTCACCCAAGGAAACTCAAAGTGTGAGCTGCTCAGTCGTGTCTGACTCTGCGGCTCCTCTGTCCATGGAATTCTCCAGGCAAGAAGACTGGAGTGGGCAGCTATTCCCTTCTCCAGGGCAATCTTTCTGGCCCAGGAATTAAACCCGGGTCATCTGCATTGCAGAAAGATTCTTTATCATCTGAGCCATCAGATGGTAAGTCATCTGATGACTTTCCTCCCCAAATACCTCCCCAAATGCACCAAAGCCACAGATGTTCCCATCCAGACAAAACCTTCCTTGACCATATTCCCATGTTTCTGGGTTTTCTCACACACACCCTTTTCCCATGAAACTTCTCCACAGCAGCAGGCTTCTACCTAGCCACCGTTATTTTGTGGTCTTTCAAGTTTCTTAAAATGGAATTCAATTAACATTTTACAAATCTCACCGCTCAGTTGCTTGGTCGTGTCCGACTCTTTGCAACCCCATGGACAACTGTAGCCTGCCAGGCGCCTCTGCCCATGGGATTTCCCAGGCAAGAACACCGCGGTGGGTTGCCATCTCCTTCTCCAGAAAATCTGTTACTTCCCTGTATTTTATGTACTGACTGCAAAATAACCAAAGCTGTACGCTAGACAGCAGAACTCTGCTGACCAGTTGACCGTTCGGTCTGCATGCTGTCTTCCTACACTGATGACATTCAGAAATGCATCACCAAGATTAGAACTTATTCCCCAAATCAGCACCTTCCCTCTGGCTCTCTAGCCCCTACGTACCAAGTAACCACGCGTAAAGCCTTCTGTTCAGAGACATATCCCGCCTCAGGAGTGTCTGAGTGGCAGCTGAGAGGACACGAACAATGTCGGATCTGAGCAGGGGGATGGCTCTCTCGTTGGAATCCTAGGAGGAGGATGGAGGAAACTTTACCGCAAGGTGATGACACAGTAAACTGCTGGCCTTCTGACATGTGGACCCTCTTCAGCAGCCTGCAAAGCTTTACCTTAAAGAGTGGGTTCTCAAAAGGGGTGGGTTCTTTACACGCTGCCCAGGGGAGAGGCTACTCGATTCTGCTATGGAAACACCACCCGCACAGAAATGAGCTGACCGTGGACAGTGTTCACTGAGCCTCTGCCCTGCCCTCCTGACAAGATGGCCCAGGTCTCTCCCGCCTACCCCAAGGCCTCAGAGAAGACCAGCACTGTCCCTGGAAGAACACAGACTGCTCACCAGACAGGTATAAAATGGGAAGAAGAACAGGACAATCTCCAGGTTATTTCTTTGCACCAGCACGTTTGAGTCCAACAGGGATGCACATAAGGACTTTATCTGCAAGGGACAAAGCACCGTGAACATTTCATGCCCGAGACACAGCGTCATTTGCAGCTATTCTTTTTAATCGTAAAAATGAAAACAACTTTCCCTTGTCATCTTGAAACCATTGTGCTAACGTTACGTGGAACAGAATAACATGGTATAGATATGGGAAACTTGGTTCTAGCTCCAGACGCTAGGGGGGCCTCTGTGTCATGGGAAAGACGGCACTGGTTTCAGAAGTGGAGAGGCTTGGACCGCACGGCCAGGCTCTAAGACCTCAGATCCTACAATTCCAGAAAGAAACGTTTTTAGGTTCCAGCAGGGACCTTCGACTATACTAAAACTCCAATGAATCCAGCCAAATGGACTCCAAACAAATTCAATGCGGATTCTGAGGGTCCTTTCTGAGTACAGATAGATGTGCTACAGCTGCCGAATAGAAAACCAGCCATAAGAAGAGTTTTAACAAAAAGCTGTGAGAACTGGGATGAGGAGAGGGCGAGATCTTTCATCTGGGGGGAACAGCGGAGCTTTGTGGGAAAGCTGAGCTTGAAAGACAGGCAGGACAGACGCTGAGATGGGAGAGAAGAGACGGGCAGTGAGCGCAGGACGAGGGAGGGACCAGCTCGAGCAAAGACGGCATCACAGACTTGGCAGGCCAGGAGGGGCAGCGAGCTCTGGGAGCACAGACAGCCGGGAGGGGAGAGTCAGGCCTCTGGGCGACCGGGAGCAGACCATCAGGGCACTCCTGAGGATGGACTTTATCTGCTGGCAGCAGGTAATTTTTCACAGAAAAGATCTAAGCAATGCTATGCTCCAGCAAAGTGAAGTCTCACAGCAACCAAAAAAGCACTGGATGGGATAGGGAAGAGATGGGGAGAAATCGGTTAGAAAATTACATGGTGGTCCAGGAACAAGACCGAAGGAGCCGAAGTAGGGAGGTGAAAACGGAGGAAGAGACACAGTGGTGCTGACAGGGCAGAGAAGGAGGGAGTGTGTCTGTGAGGGTCTCCTCTGTCCTAAGCATTGGACGGCGTCCCTTCATCACTCTTTTCCTCGGAGAGTCCCACAGGGAGATCTATTACTTCCACGGTGCAAAGAGGAATGGCTTCAGAGGGGTAAGGAATCGCTGCCCACTTTCTTAACGATGAAATCAGCTTTGAACGTTTTCAGTTTGAAGCCAGGTCCACCACTAGGTGGCGATAGACTGCAAGCCATTAAACAAGCCTTAAGTTTGGGAGACTGCAGCCATGAAAGTAAAAGACACTCCTTGGAAGAAAAGTTATGACCAACCTAGATAGCATATTCAAAAGCAGACATTACTTTGCCAACTAAGGTCCGTCTAGTCAAGGCTATGGTTTTCCTTTGGTCATATATGAATGTGAGAGTTGGACTGTGAAGAAGGCTGAGCGCCGAAGAATTGATGCTTTTGAACTGTGGTGTTGGAGAAGACTCTTGAGAGTCCCCTGGACTTCAGGGAGATCCAACCAGCCCATTCTGAAGGAGATAAGCCCTGGGATTTCTTTGGAAGGAATGATGCTAAAGCTGAAACTCCAGTACTTTGGCTACCTCATGTGAAGAGTTGACTCATTGGAAAAGACTCTGATGCTGGGAAGGATTGGGGGCAGGAAGAGAAGGGGATGACAGAGGATGAGATGGCTGGATGGCATCACAGACTCGATGGATGTGAGTCTGAGTGAACTCCAGGACTCGGTGATGGACAGGGAGAGCTGGCGTGTTGCAATTCATGGGGTCACAAAAAGTCACCACTGAGCGACTGGACTGAAGTTTGGGAGAACCGATTTGACTCAGAGTGGAAATGATGCTTTTGAACTGTGGTGTTAGAGAAGACTCTTGAGAGTCCCTTGGACTTCAGGGAGATCCAATCAGTCCATCCTAAAGGAAATCAGCTCTGAATATTCATTGCAAGGACTGACGCTGAAGCTGAAACGCCAATACTTTGGCCACCTGATGCAAAGAACTGACTCACTGGAAAAGACCCCGATGCTGGGAAAGATTGAAGGCTGGAGGAGAAGGGGATGACAGANATTGCAAGGACTGACGCTGAAGCTGAAACGCCAATACTTTGGCCACCTGATGCAAAGAACTGACTCACTGGAAAAGACCCCGATGCTGGGAAAGATTGAAGGCTGGAGGAGAAGGGGATGACAGAGAATGAGATGGCTGGCTAGCATCACCGACTCGATGGACATGAGTTTGAGCAAGCTCTGGGAGTTGGTGATGGACAGGGAAGCCTGACGTGCTGCAGTCCATGGGGTCTCAAAGAGTTGGACACAACTGAACGACTGAACTAAACTGACATTTGGGAGTGTTTCCCTGATAGCTCAGTTGGTAAAGAATCTGCCTGCAAGGCAAGAGACCCTGGTTCCATTCCTGGGTCGGGAAGATCCCTGGAAAAGGGATCAGCTACCCACTCCACAATTTTTGGGCTTCCCTGGTGGCTCAGCTAGTAGAGAATCTGCCTGCCATTTGGGAGATCTGGGTTCCATCCCTGGGTCGGGAGATCCCCTGGAGAAGGGAAAGGCTACCCACTGCAGTATTCTGGTCTGGAGAATTTTGGGGAGAAAAAGACAACAGATCTCTGAGAAATTCCCAGTTTTCAAGGTCATGAGAAGGCAGGTCACCTCCAGGGAACAAGGCCTGGGGACAGACCCCTGAGGAACCTAGACAACCTAGGTGTGTGATCAGCTAGAGGGAGAGGAGGGCGCGCAGGAGGACGGTGGGAGCCTATTTGTGGGCAGTGGTCAGCGGTTAACGTGTCGGAGGTAGTGGGGGGAGGGGCGGGGGCTGAAAACACGGCTGTGGCTCAACAGCAAACCCCCAGCTGGGGGCTCTCAGGAGCCAACTGTACTGCTGAAGGGTCCTGCTCAGGTGTGAACACGCACGTGATGCAGGTGTCAGAGACCACGTCCCCATGCGGGCTGCGCAGCGAGGCCGCCTCCTCACCTGCTCAGTCTCTCCGGAACACCTCCACATCCCTCTGTGCCCACCTGACCCAGCCCCGCCCCTGCCCTATCACCACCCAGCTTCANAAGAAGTCAAAGACTGAGTGCCACCCTAAGACTGAAGCTTCTTGCTCATGAATCAGTTCTGCAGTGGTGGGCCCAGGCTGGGTGACTAACGTTCACATGGCATTCCACAGGCTCAAGCCGGGGACCCTGCTGTCCTTAACACGTGGCTTCCAACATTTGCTGACATTCTGTCCCACTGGAAGGGGAAGGAACATCTAGGTGTATGCCTGGATTTTAATGGCACAAGCTGCAGCTTTGTAGATGCTGGGTTTGGAGGAAGGAGGTGGTGTTGGGCTCGAGCCTACCTGGAGAGAGTGAGCCAGGGCCTCGGCCACCACCGCTGGGCGTGCCGCTGGCAGCCCTACCACCCACCCCTGGCAGCTCCGTTCAGCGTTGCCTGCTTCCATGCAGGAGCGCACCCCAGGATGGGGGAGCCGACCAAGTGGGCTTCCGGCCGGCTGGCGCCATGGTGGAGAGTTTCAGCCTTGACCTGAGGCTGAACTACCGTCCCTGGCGCTGTGCCCACCCCTGCTGGCCGCTCACCCCTGGTGCCTCGCGATGCGTGAGGCTCTTGTGGGCTAGGGCAGCCCAAGCACCAGGGAGGGTGTGTCCCATTCTGCTCCAGCAGGTGGGGGGCAGTCGGGCAGGAGGTGCCCCTGGGACTTCACTGAGTCTCACTTGAGCACGCCAGTTATGTTCTCCCTGGTGTTGTGAAGTTTGAAGAACATTGAGTTCTACCAGTAAAGCGTCTGTGTCTGAAGCCTCTTTGGAATTTGTAATGAAACTCTTACCTGCCACATCTTCTTTCTTTCCTCCCGGCTCTTAAACTTTTGACAAGTTGGTTATTAGGCTTTTGGTTTGTCTGTTAGACCTGTCATTTGCATGTGGATTAAAATATGTTTAAAAAGCAGAAAAATAAGATGTTTCCAGACATTTCACCATCTGTGTGTCTAAATGGTAGGCTTGCATTTATTATTGAATCCGCGTATACATGGTGGTTAATTATTTCAGCCGTCTCTGCACCGTGTGTATTTCAGGGTTTAGACTGCACTCTGAAGGGTATGTTTGCCCCGCCTGTTCATTTGCCTTTCATGTGGTTTACTGTAGAGTTCAGTTGCCTTGACCTTCGTGATTTTCAATTACTGGCCGCCCCCCTACAATGTGGTGATTGCCTTTAACACCAGTGGATGAGAAGTGTATGCTTCTCAGCCACTATTTTTCAAACCTAGAATCCTCCAAAATCCTCCACTCCTTTTACTGATAAAGACACTGAATGAGGCTCAGGCTGTTCTCCACATGGTGTTTCAGCCCCAGCGGCCCATCCAAGTCCACGGGGTGGGGCAGCGGGGGCGGGGTGGTTGGCAAGTGGACGTAAGGGAGGGCCCAGGACCTGTCTTGCAGTCAGCAAAGAATCAAGTCTGGAAACCTGGAAAGCGCTGGAAAGCATCACAGTAGCCCCTGAAGTTCCTAAACTGGGGGGAACAGGGGAAGGAGGGGCAGTGATGAGTGCAGTGGCCCTTATAGCCCACACGTCATAAACTCAGAGGAGACGAAGCAAAGAGCCGCGTGTAAGCCCACGTGTCGTAGCCTGCCCCTCCAAGAGGCAGCAAAGCGTTCATGGGGATGTTTCAAGGAGAGTTTTCTGGCCTAGTGTTGGACTCCCGAGTCCCATCAGCGGGGAGCCTGGGGTGGCCCCCAGTGCCATGTCCCATGTGCGTGCACACGCGTGAGATCCTGACACCCTGGGGGGTGGGAATGGACTCAACGCCCTGGAGGCGTCAGCTCCCTTTGGAGTCTGGTTCGCGGGACCAGCGTGAGGGTAGGTGATGGTGCGTTTTCTGTTAATAACGTGAGATGACAGGCGGCAGCCTGGGACAGGCTGGACGGCTGATGAGGGCCCGAGGGCTCCCGCCCGGTGCCCCCATCAGATCCTGGGTTCCCCGTTGCGTCGGCCCTGCCCTTGGCTTCCTTGTCTTTTCTGAGCGTGAGGCCCATCTGGTCCTCCCTCTGCGGCCGAGCCCACCACACAAGCTGATAGAAACAAGTTTCTGAGACTCACCAAGTGGATCCCAGGCCCAGGGCTTGATCCGGCGGTTCTTGGCACACACGGTTGGACCATGCCCCTTTCTGGGCACTGTAAGGTCTCTCCAGGTGTGGAGAGGCTCAGCCTTCAGTCCATTCTTCTGTGCCACTAGCATGCTCTTTGTTCAGAAAGTACCAGTGAATGCAAGCTCCAGCAATAAGGTAAACCAGATGCAAAAGAAATAATCTTTAAGACAATTATAAGAGGAAAAAAGTGTCCTATTGGGTCTCTAACGGATGCAGGTGGCTGAGCGAACCTCTGCATCCCGGGCTCTGCTGGCAGCTTTTTTGCTTGGACCATGCGGTGTGGATGAGAACTGACTCTGTAAGGGTGCGGCTCTGCAGGCTTGCTCTCGGCGTTGATCAGAAAGCAGGACAGCAACACGCGAGTCAAGGGCCTTTGTCAGCAGGAAGCTTGTCCTGTATGGAGGAGTTGGACCCATGTCACTCCCCCGCTGCCTGTGAAAACCGAAGCTGGCCTCGCTGGCTGCCTGGGATCCTGGCCCCCCGCCCCGGCTCTCGGAGGCCGTGGTGGCATGCCAGTTTCCCCACCTGTCTCCTGCCCCCTCCCAAGCTGGTGCGGTGGCCAGGTCACTGCCATCTGAGGGCAGGCCGGATGTTCTCCACTGAGGCCTGCTTTAACACGAGAAGTCCTGGCGGTTTGTCCATACTCAGTGGCTGTCTTGTTTTCATTCTGTCTGGAGGGCACTGTTGCTGTCCCCTGGCAAGTATTTAGTGAGTGTTCCAAGCTTGTGCCACCTAGCCAGTCTGACTCACCGTGCAGCTTCATTTCTGTGGCGTGAAACAAACATCCTTATAAAGATGACGGACTTCCAGAAGGGAAACATGCAGGCTCACCATCTGCTTGACAAGAGCCGGGGTTTAATTGGCTTCTTCAGCATCCCTTTATAGACGAGCGTCAGGCACTCCATGGTCAGCACTGGCACTGGGAGGGCAGGTCTGGGCTGTCTCCTTTGGGAACTTGTATTTATTTTTATTTTCAGATTAGTTCGTATTAGAGTATGGAGAAGGAAGTGGCAACCCACTCCAATGTTCTTGCCTGGAGAGAGTCCCATGGACGGAGAAGCCTGGTGGGCTGCAGTCCATGGGATCACAAAGAGTCGGACACGACTAAGTGACTAGCACACACGTATTAGAGGATAGTTGCTTTTCAACATTGTATTAGTATCCACTGCAAAGTGAATCAGTTACATACATGGATCCACTCTTTTTTAGATTCTTTTCCCATATAACTCATTAGAGTATTGAGCAAAGTTCCCCGTGCTATACAGTAGGTCCTTGTTAGTTACCTGTTTTATATATAGCAGTGTGGACATGTTTTCTTCTAGAAATTTTTAAAGGAAACATTTAAAATTTTTATTTTTAAGGATAGAGCATTTTAAAAATGTAATTTAACTCTCCCCTCATCCATGTTATTAAATTACCCTAACATTTTTTAAAATTGTGATTAAAATGCACATAACATAAAATTTATCATCTTAACCATTTCCAAGTATATTGAGTTACTTTTCGAGTCCATGACTTGCCCTTTTGGAATTTTTAATCATGTTTCTTACATAGAGCTGTTTTAATCATGCTGGGAGTCCTGGAGAATATCAGAGTGTCAGACTGGATAATGTCAGAGTGAAACAAAAGAGAAACATAGACATTGCCTCGGGTGGAGTGAAGTGAGACACTTCCTGGTCTCTATTAATGGAGCTCAGATGTGGTTCAGACCTTTTCTTTATAACTTATATTTTGTATTTTATTATTTTGTTCTAAGATCAGTCTGCTGAGCCTATGAATACAATGAGGTTAAAAATATTAATTATATCTTAATTATAGCTCAAGGAATACTGTAAAGTAATGCAGTGCTTGGGTGAAACAAATAAGGAAGTTTAATTTCCTGTCTAATCATATTTTTCCTTTTTGGTTAGCATGTTAAAAAGTAATTTTGAAAACATGGCCATGTTTTCCTTCTCAATTCATCTGTTTCCCTGAGATTTATTCTACAGCTGTAGAAGAGCATTTCACTCTAAGTGTACATTGTTCATTCAGTGTTCATGGGTGTGTGTGTGTGTGTGTGTGTGTGTGTGTGTGTGTATTAAGCTTATTGGCCAGTCACTTTGGGTTTCTGTTTTCCTAAAGAACACAACCCAAACAATGAAGCTTCCCTGAAAGTATTTCCTGAGCTTAGCTCACTAGAGAGGTGTCTTGCCAAAGTGAAATGCCTGGATGGAGGCTGGAAAGAGGAAGGCAGAGTCAGGGTGGGCCTCCCTGACCTGAACCGGGTTCAGTCTTGGCAGCTCTTAAACAGCTCGAGGGGCAGGAGGAGGGAATCGGGTGTTTTCAAGCTCTAGCTGGTGGGACTCGGTTCTGGGGTGAGGGGGAGCTATTTTGCTAATTAAAGGGTAAGAAACTCTCACTCTCGAGAGGCTGGACCAAGTCCCTGGGTCCCTTCAGGACTGATTAAAAAAGAGGCCCTTTGCTCTCTGGTCAGCAAAGAGTGTTCAGTTTAATCCAAGGCGTGGACGTCACTCAGGAGTTGATGGTCCTCGCAGTTCAAGACCGGTCTGGCAAGAGCTGGGTGAACACAGCATTCATTTCTTTCGTGGTTTTTGGTAGTGAGCTACACGTAGAGTAAGATTTACCGCTTTAACTCTTGCTAAGCGTGCAGTCCAGTGACATGCTGTGTCCTTCACTGCTGTGCAGCCGTCACCACCATTCATCCCAGAACCCTTGCCTCTTCCTGAGCTGGAAACGCCCTGTCTGTTAAACTCACCTCCATTCCCCCGTCTCCCTAGCCCCTGCTCACCACCAGTTACTTTCTGTGTCTACCACTTGACTACACTGGAAACCTCATGTAAGTGGGATCATGTAATACCTTCGTCTTCTTGTGTCTGGCTTATTTCATGCCATGCCTTCAAGGTTCATCCATGCTGTAGCACATGTCAGAATTTCCTTCCTTTTTAAGGCTGAATAATATCCCATTGTACATACAAACCACCTTTGTTCATCCATTCATCCATTGATGGGCTCTTGGGTGGTTTCTACCTTTGGGCCGTTGTGAATTGTAATGCAGTGAACGTGGGTGTGCATATAACTCTGAGTCCCTGTTTTCAGTTCTTCTGGGTGTGTGCCCAAAAATTGAGTTCCTGGATCAAATGGAATTAATAATTTGGTAAACAAATCAAGTGTTTAATACTCTGAGGAGCACGGCAGCTGACCCATCTTATATTCCCAGCAACAGAGAACAGCACTCAGTTTTGAAACCTCCTAGGACGTCACCAGATGGTCAACATCGAAATCAGATTGATTATATTCTTTGCAGCCAAAGATGGAGAAGCTCTATATAGTCAGCAAAAACAAGACCAGGAGCTGACTGTGGCTCAGATCATGAACTCCTTATTACCAAATTCAGACTCAAATTGAAGAAAGTAGGGAAAACCACTAGACCGTTCAAGTATGACCTAAATCAAATCCCTTATGATTATACAGTGGAAGTGAGAAATAGATTTAAGGGCCTAGATCTGATAGAGTGCCTGATGAACTATGGAATGAGGTTCATGACATTGTACAGGAGACAGGGATAAGACCATCCCCATGGAAAAGAAATGCAAAAAAAGCAAAATGGCTGTCTGGGGAGGTCTTACAAATAGCTGTGAAAAGAAGAGAGGCGAAAAGCAAAGGAGAAAAGGAAAGGTATAGGCATCTGAATGCAGAGTTCCAAAGAATAGCAAGAAGAGATAAGAAA
>SJYW01056855.1:227448-254727 GCA_006410735.1 Raphicerus campestris | reverse complement strand
ACTCCTTTTCCTATTTGGAACCAGTCTGTTGTTCCATGTCCAGTTCTAACTGTTGCTTCCTGACCTGCATACAGGTTTCTCAAGAGGCAGGTTAGGTGGTCTGGTATTCCCATTTCTTGAAGAATTTTCCACAGTTTATTGTGATCCACACAGTCAAAGGCCTTGGCATAGTCAATAAAGCAGAAATAGATGTTTTTCTGGAACTCTCTTGCTTTTTCCATGATCCAGCGGATGTTGGCAGTTTGATCTCTGGTTCCTCTGCCTTTTCTAAAACCAGCTTGAACATCAGGGAGTTCACGGTTCACGTATTGCTAAAGCCTGGCTTGCAGAATTTTGAGCATTATTTTACTAGCATGTGAGATGAGTGCGATTGTGTGGTAGTTTGAATATTCTTTGGCATTGCCTTTCTTTGGAATTGGAATGAAAACTGACCTTTTCCAGTCCTGTGGCCACTGCTGAGTTTTCCAAATTTGCTGGCATATTGAGGGCAGCACTTTCACAGCATCATCTTTCAGGATCTGAAACAGCTCTACTGGAATTCCATCACCTCCACTAGCTTTGTTCATAGAATATCACTTCACACCATACAAAAATAAACTCAAAGGGGGTTAAAGACCAAAACGGAGTAAATGTAAGACTGGAAACCATAAAACTCCTATGAAAGAACATAGGCAGAACTCTAGGACATAAACCATAGCAATATTTTTTCTGGATCTAAGGAAATAAAAACAAAAATAAACAAATGGCCCCAATTAAAAGATTCTGCAAAACAAAGAAAACCGTGGACAAAACAAAAAGAAAACCTATGGAATCAGAGAAAATATTTGGAAAGGATAGATTGACAAGGTGTTAACATCCAAAATATACAAAGAACTCAGACAACTCAGTATCAAAAAAAAAACCAAAACCCCTCAATCAGAAATGGGCAGAAGACCTCAACTGACATATTTCCAAAGAACACACACAGGCAGCTAACAGGCACCTGGAAAGATGTGCAGCATCACCAATTATTAAAGAAACGCAACCAAAACAGTGATACCTCCTCACAACTGTCAGAACGGCTATCATCAAACAGTCGGATATCAATTGCTGGAGATGATGTGAAGAAAAGGGAACACTCATACACTGTTGGTGGGAAAGTACTGGTGCAGACCCTGTGGAAAACAGTACGGAGGTCCCTAAATTAAAACTAAACGTAGAACGACCAGTAATGATCCAGTAATTTCTACTCCTGAATAGTCAGAAAAGATAAAAGCGCTAATTTAAAAAGAGACATGCACCCCACTGTTCGCAGCAGCACTGTCTACAGCAGCCAAGACACAGAAGCAGCCGACTGCCTATCAACAGAAAAACATAACGAAGATGTGGCGCGCGCGCACCCGCTTATGTGTGCTCACATGTGCACACACACAATGCAATATTTACTCAGCCATAAAAGAGAATGAAATTCTGCATCTGCAGCCATGTTGGTGGACTGAGAGAACACTATGCTTAGTGAAATAAATCAGACAGAGAGACATCATACAAATATTTTATATTGCTCGTATGTGCAATCTAAAAATAATACAATGAATGTATATGCAAACAGAAAGTGAAAGTTGCTCAGTTGTGTCCAAAACTCTTTGCGACCCCATGGACAATACATACAGTCCATGGAACTGTCCAGGCCAGAATACTGGAGTGGGTAGCCTTTCCCTCCCCTGGGGGATCTTCCCAACCCAGGGATCGAACCCAGGTCTCCCACTTTGTAGGTGGATTCTTTACCAGCTGAGCCACAAGGGAAGCCCCAGACAGAAACAGATTCACAGATATAGACAAAAAACCACCGAATGGGGTTAGGGAAGGGGTGAGAGAAAAATTAGGGGTATTAGATTAAGAGAAACAAACTATTGTGCATAAAATAGAAAAGCAACAAGGATATATCAGTTCAGTTCAGTTGCTCAGTCGTGTCCGACTCTTTGCGACCCCATGAATTGCAGCACGCCAGGCCTCCCTGTTCATCACCATCTCTCGGAGTTCACTCAGACTCACGTCCATTGAGTCCGTGATGCCATCCAGCCATCTCATCCTCGGTCGTCCCCTTCTCCTCCTGCCCCCAACCCCTCCCAGCATCAGAGTCTTTTCCANTCGGAGTTCACTCAGACTCACGTCCATTGAGTCCGTGATGCCATCCAGCCATCTCACCCTCGGTCGTCCCCTTCTCCTCCTGCCCCCAACCCCTCCCAGCATCAGAGACTTTTCCAGTGAGTCAACTCTTCGCATGAAGTGGCCAAAGTACTGCACAGGGAATTATAGCCATTATTGTATAATAACTTTTAATACAGTATAACCTGCAAAAGCACTGAATCGCTATCCTGTATACCTGAAACTAATACTACAAATCAACTATACTTCAATTTAAAAAAGAAAGACTGCCCATACCGGGTGCTGGTAAGAATATGGGAGAACTGGAGTTATTCTAACTGCTGGTGGGATGCAAAATGATACAGCCACTTCAGAAGACAATTTGGCAGTTTAAATATTTACCTGCCTACTGGAAGCAACCCAGTGTCCCTTAATAGGCAAATGACCAAGTAAATGGTGTATATCCATAAAACTGTACTCAGCAGTAAAAAGGAATAAACCATCAATACACAGGCCTTGGATGACTCTCAGAAGAGTTTTGCTGAGTAAAAGAAGACAGACTGTGGGGTCGGGGGGAGGCGAGGCGAGGGTGAAGAAGAACATATACTGTATGAGTCTGTTTATATAAAATTTTAGAACGGACTTTTGGCCTCTGAGGGAGAGGGAGAGGGTGGGATGATTTGGGAGAAGGGCATTGAAACACGTATACTATCATGTAAGAAACGAAGCGCCAGTTTATGTTCGATACAGGATACAGGATGCTTGGGGCTGGTGCACAGGGATGATCCAGAGAGATGATATGGGGTGAGAGGTGGTTTCAGGATTGGGAGCTCGTGTACACCTGTGGCTGATTCATGTCAATGTATGGCAAAACCAATACAGTATTTTAAAGTAGAATAAAGTAAAAATAAAATTAAAAAAATAAAAATAAAAAAATTTTTTTTAAAAGGAAAAAAAAAATTTAGAAAATGCAAACTAGTCGAATTGTAAAGGAAAGCAGCCTAGCAGTTACCTAGGGATGGGAAAGAGAGGGGCTGGAGGAGGGACCACAGAAGGCTATGGGGAAACTTCCAGGGTGGTGGATGCATGCTTCTTATCTTACGTGGGGAAGGTTCCACATGTACACGCTCAGTCCTGCCCCACTCTTTGCAGCCCCACAGACTGTAGCCCGCCAGGCTCCTCTGTCCATGAAATTTTCCAAGCAAGAAGACTGGAGTGGGTTGCCATTTCCTCCTTCAGGGGATCTTCCTGACCCAGGGATTGAACCTGGGTCTCCTGCACTGCAGGCAGATTTTTTACTGTCTGAAACACCAGAGAAGCCCCTATACTGAACTGAAGATCAGA
The DNA here is from genome assembly GCA_006410735.1 of Raphicerus campestris. Taxonomy (NCBI): domain Eukaryota; kingdom Metazoa; phylum Chordata; class Mammalia; order Artiodactyla; family Bovidae; genus Raphicerus; species Raphicerus campestris. Next base: position 251,259 of record SJYW01056855.1, on the reverse strand, counting down.
ACTCATCAATTAAGTGCTTCATAAACGTATAGCTTACTGTACAACAAAGCTATATTTAAAAAAAAACAACCATTAAAAAAGATAAATAAATGGGAACACTTGTATTTGGCTCAAACACAAGCTTGAGTGCTGGTGTTCATGTTCTATCGGTCATCCTTTTTGAAAAATAGCCCAGCTTAACTCACTTCCTTCTGTATTAGTTTGCCATAACAAAATACCACAGTCCAGGGGGCTTCAACGTCAGAAGTTTATTTCTTACTGTTCTGAAGGCTGGAAGTCCAAGATCAAGGTGCCAGCTGATTCGGTTCTCCTCCGGGTTTACAGAGGTGCCTTCTCATTGGGTCCTCGTGTAGAGGGAAGAGAGCTTGCTCTTCTAGGAAGGCCACGGTCCTACTGGATTAGGGCCCCACCCTTATGACCTCATTGAACCTTTCTTATCTCCTGAAAATGCCACCTCCAGGTACAGCCACACTGGGGGTTGTGTCGATATGAATTTGGTGGTGGGAGTTGGGCTTGGGGGTTGGCAGGACACAATTCAGTCCTGGTTTCTTAGCTTTCCTGATAGCATTTAGAACATGTGAGTGAGTCACAAGCCTTTTCCCTTGTCCATACACTCCATTCTGCTGGATGAGTCTTTTCTTTTTTTTTTTTTTCAGATTTGTTTTCATCATTAGCTTACTGGAAGAATAATTAATCTGCCCAAATCTGGACTATTTCCATCCCTTCAGTATATCTGAAAAGAAGACTAGCCAGAAAAAGAAAAAATTCTTTGCTCAGATGTAAAATAGAGGACCTCAGCTATAAATTACTGCAAGTGCATCAGACTCCTTTCAGCAAAGAGAAACGCTCCTTTCAGAAGAACTATGTTGTTGGCCTTATGGTGTCTGAGCAGCTCACAGGAGGCCGAGCTCTCGACCCTGAGCAGCAACATTCCTGCCAATTCGCAGCTCTCCCGGGATAACCTGGGGTGGGCAGGAGCCAGTGATGTCACCTGGGCCCCAGGACATCCCTCGCCAGTGAAGAATGGCGGAGCAGTGGCATCATCTTCACGACCAGGAACGGGCGTTCTATTAGCTGCGCCTCCTAAGCCCCAGCGTCGAGCCCATCAGAACGCTGCCAGAAACAAACGGGCCCTCTGCTGACTGCTCTCCCGCAAAGGCACAGGATCCACTCTGTCAACAAGTGAAGCGCCAATAATTGCCAACGTCATCAAATGCGGTCTCTTCTCAGGAGGCATTCTGGCTTACGTCTTTCCAGTATGACCTGGATACCCCACTTACCTGACCCCTTCCACACTCACCCCTCCAGACAACGGCACAGGTTGCTGGATGATGACTAAAACAAACGCCCTCAACTGAGACACGGTTTCTCTGCAAGATGGGGTCCCAAAGGTGAGTTCACACAATGGAACCAGGCATCACGGGGCTGGAGGGGTGTGCTCCTGGCCCTACTTTCAGCTCACGAGCTAAGCAGAGTCTGGTGCAGTGGGGATTACAGGTGGCAATGCAAACTGTGTCTCAGAGGACAGGTTGAGGAGGAGGACTGGGAGGGCCCTCTTGGTGGGGGACATATGGGGAAGCCCAAACTGGAGGGCTGACCCTCCCTAGAAGACACCCACCAACAGCCCCCACTAACTGGCTGGGGCAGAGCTGGTGAGAGGCTGTTGGGTGGGGCACAAGTCATCAGGCCTGTCAGTGGTCTCAAAGTGTGTTCCCCAGTGTGATGGTCTTAGGAGTGGCCTTTGGGAGGTGATGAGGTCATGAGGGTGGAGCCCTTGTGAGTGGGATTAGTGCCCTTTTATTATGAAAGAGGCCCTGCAGGGCTCCCTGCCCCCACCATGTGACAACAGAGCCAAAGACGGCTGACTGTGAACCCGGAAGAGGGCGCTGGCCAGACACTGCGTCCGCCTGCACCATGACCTTGACTCCAGCCTCCACTACAGTGAGAAATAAACGTGTGTTGTCGATTAGCCCCTGGGCTGTGGGACGGTTACAGCAGCGTCTGGAGTGGACTAAGGCAGTTGGGAAGGCTGCCCTGAGAGACGCAGAAGCTCCGGGCACCACACACACAGGAGAAGCGCAGGTCTTCATGGTGCTCCAGGGCAGCAAGAAGAGATAGAGCAGATACCACTCCACCCTTCCAGGAAGCACAGGACAAAAGCCATCTGAGCTTCCATGAGAAACAAGCTTTTTTAAAATGTTGACTATGGAGACATGATGTACTTCATTATTACACCCTGTTGGAGAAGGAAATGGCAACCCACTCCAGCGTTCTTGCCTGGAGAATCCCAGGGACGGGGGAGCCTGGTGGACTGCCATCTATGGGGTCGCACAGAGTCAGACACGACTGAAGCGACTTAGCAGCAGCAGCAGCATTACACCCTGTTACGTGCTAAACCATGTCCCTAAAATTCATGTATCAAAGCCCTGACCCCAGTACCTCAGAATGCAGATGTGCTGGAGACGGGGCCCTTAAAGAGGTGACCAGGGTAAAATGAGGTCATATAGGTGGTGTCCAGTATGGCTGGTGGCCTCATAAGGAGGGAAGACTAGGACACAGAAGCCACAGGGAGGAGGACATAGTGGGAGGCAGCCAGCTGAGTCAAGGAGAGACGCCGCAGAGGAGGCCAAATCTGCGGACACCCTGATCTTGGACTTCCAGCCTCCAGACCTGCAAGATGCTTCACCTGAACTAATACTGCTCAATACAGAAGTAACTGATCAGGGCGCAGGTAAGCATCAGGATCCAGGTGACCTCATCTAGTTTGCAGGTAGAAGAGGTCTCAGAGCTCATCTATAAAGAGTCAGGACAGTTCACCTGGCCTCTGAGTTCCAGCCACCTTCCTGTCATCACACCAAAGAGGCTCTGCTTTAAAAAGCAGGTACTTGACATTAAGCGGTAAGACTTTAGAAGCCGAAACACGGAACACCCAAGACCTACATCCCTTGCTATTCATGCCAACCACTTTCAGGCCATTTTGTGAAACAGGAGGATATTGCATAAAAGCAGCCAAAAGAGGGTGGCTCATTTAGCAGCGTTACAATTTTTTTTTTTAAAGAAGTTTTACTGCTAAGGTTTTTTAAATGTACAGTTTAAATAAACTATCCTTCATTTCCATAATTAAATTTACAATCCAGGCTTGGAATGGTGGTTGGGTTCCTAAGGGTTCAAAATGCACTTGATTAAAATTTGTCTTAAAATGATCAGTGAAATGTGACAGCTTGAAGTCTCAGACAAAACTCTATTCAGGCTGACACACATAACTACGAAAGAGAAACTTTCCCTAACACAGAAAAAAAGTTTAAAAATGGTACTGAAAGCTTAGCGAGTTTTAGAAACGAGACAATTAGAACTTGTCTGCAGTTTGACCAACAAGAGACCTCTTGGGGCTCGGTTTTCTCTTGTCAAGAGCTGAGCCAGAGGCACTTCTGCCGTGAGACCATGGTTTATGTTCCAGAGCCTGCGATCATCTACTTTCATCAGAATGCAACCTGACCTAACTTTGCAACCTAAAGACCACAATACCACTTCTTCTTGCATCATAAAGATTTTTTTTTAAATTAACTCCTCACTAATTTACTCACTGAATTTCGATATCCATGTAAGAGTCCATGCAAGAAATTTGATCGTTACTAAAGCCCTAAGAAAATTCTTTATTCACATCAACTCCTACCCTTTGAATGCAGTAGTTGTGAGTCTCCCAGAAATAAGTGATTGCTAAACTGCAGGAGGCTTGCTCCCTCCAGCCCCTTCCCAAACCCTCTGCATCCAGTAACTCCAGTCCAGCCGGTACTGAAGCCCCCTCCCTCCTGTAGGCTCCCATGATCAGGCTCCCTCCCCGCACATCAGCCAGAGGCATTCCTCTCCAGGAAAAGGCAGTGATGGGTCACCCTGCTCAAAGCCTTCCCGGGAGCTCAGTGGCACCCCTCACCGCAAGATAAAGCCCCAAGACGTGCCCAAGGAGGAAGGCTCCCTCTCCTCATCTCCTATCACCTCTCCTTCTCCAGCCATGCCCATCCCCTCCTGGACCTTGGACTCAGGCCCGAGCCCCAGATGGCGTCCCTGTCAGCCAGCACGACACATCCAGGCCTCTGCTCAAAATATCAAATGTCACGTTATCAAAGAGCCGTCTCGGTCTGAGCGAGTGCCCCGTTCTTCCTGGCTACCCACCATCATGGTTGATTTCTCTTCTTAGCATTCAGCACCTGACGTCACGTGTTTATTTGCTGTTTTGTCTGCTGCCAGTAAAGCCTTATGTTCCGTGGGAGCAGGAATTGGGTGTTCAATGTCAGGTCCTTAGCACCTAAGTGTTCAGTATATACCTTGGTTCTACTGCTGTATCAGCTTACCAGAGGGCTTCTGTAACAAACTGCCAGCCACACGGAGGCTTACGGCCATGGAACTGGGAGGTCAGGAGGCTGAGATCAAGACATCGGCAAGCGTCGGCAGGGCTGGTTCCCTCCGAGGCTGTGAGCGAGAACCCACTCCAGGCTGCGCCATGGCTTCCGGTAATATTGGCATTTCTTGGCTTCTGTCCACATCAGCCTGGTCTCTGCCTTCACCCTCGCAGGGCGCCTTCCCTCTCGGCATCTCTGTGTCTGTGTCCAACTTGTCCCCTCTTACAAGGATACAGTCATCATGTTGGATAAGGACTTCATTTTAACCTGGCTGTCTCTGTAAAGACTGGATCTCCAAATAAGGCCACACTCTGGGATACTAGGAGTGAGAAACACGTCAATTTCCAAGGACAAAATTCAACCCATAAAAGCTACTTTGCAGCCACAGGACATGGAGTGAGTTAGGTAATTTTACCAGCAAAAGGGGGTTGATCATCAGGTCTCACTCATCTGGCTAACAAAGCAGAGGGGCATCGCTGTACTCTCTGTGAGCCACAGACTCAGATGTGAGAGGAGCCGAGGGCTCTGCTCAGGGGCCCCCCTCTGCCACCTGCCAGCTCTGATCAGGCACAGGCTGTTTAGTCTGGGTCCGGCCTCAGGCCATGCTGTGCGCCTGGATGAGGATGCACGCCAGGACCCCAGCCCACAGTGGACTCTCTCCGGATGTCCACTGTCACCGGCAGAGCTGCGGGGGGGACAGACAGCGTCACCCTCATCTCCCCGACACTGATCAACTTCGTGCAGGGGGCAGCTCACCCTCATCACCCCATCATGGCAGCAGAGAACAGGAAGCAGGCGTGTAGAGGACCTGAGAGTGGGGTTACATGGAATTGGGGGGACGACTTTTAACAAAGAGCTGTCTTTTCAAACTCACATCCATCCCAAGACCCACAGAGGTCACACAGGGACATCTGACGGATGCTCAAACACACGCTCTCCAGTGGGAACCCGTGGTCTCCCTGACCGGCCCAAGGGGCTGGCTGCTCCCCGGTTTATCACAGACTTTCAGCTCCTCGAGCCCCAGCCTGGGAGAACCTGCAAGTCATACTTGACTCCTCTTTTTCCCTCACCTTTCCCATTTGCTCTGAAGACAAAGCCTCTTGGTCATACCTCCAAAGTACATTCAGAATCCAAGCCCTTACCCGTGGGCCTCCTAACTGTCTCCCTGTTTCTGCCTGACCCCACCATCCAGCAGAGCAGCTGGAGATGGTTCCAGCACCTAAAAGGGAAGACAGGCCATGCCCGCTGCTGGGCAGCTGCCCCCAACTCAGGGGCCACCCTCAGACGCCAGCTCCAAAGGACTGGCAAGATGAGACGCCCTCCCTACCCGTCTCCTCTGCGGCCTCCTTGCCTATCCTCTCCCCGTCCCTGGCCTGCTCGGTGACAACCTCCCCAGCCTCGGACACACTAGAGCCCCTGTACTTGATCCAATGGCACCATCTCAGCTACGCTCACCAGGCACTGCCTTCTGAACCATTCCCACCACACTCATCACTCACTAACAAGGTGTACCTTTCATTCCCCATCCAGCTTCCCCATCCCTACCAGAATGAGGGCAGGGTCTCTGCTGCACCCTGGCACCTGCTGGCACCTTCTAGGCACCCAGACAGCTACTGAAAGGAATGGCTCACACTTCTAAAGCTCCTTAAAGAAAGATGCAACTGTACTCAATATCCTGCGCTTAAAAGGCAGGTTACAATGATTCAACATCTTTGAAAGCTTTTCTGGCACACCGAAACAAAGCCTGTTTCATCGGATAACTCACTGCTCAAAAGCTGCATTTTTCAAGTTCATAATTTTACCTACCTCAAAATAAACATGTTCTGAGCTTGCCTGGTGGCCCAGTGGTAAAGAATCTCCCTGCTTATGCCGGAGACATCAGTTTGTCGATCCCTGCTCTGAGAAGATCTCACGTGTCTTGGAACAGCTAAGCCCATGCACCACAACTATCGAGCCTGTGTTCTAGAACCCAGGAACTGCAACTACGGAGCCTATGAGTCACAACGACTGAAGCCTGCGTGCCCTACAGCCCGTGCTCTGCAGCAAGAGAAGCCACTGCTACAAGAAGCTGGCACACTGCAGGTGCAGATGCGCTCCCATTCCGCAACTGAAGAGCAGCCCGGGCAGCAGGGAAGGCCCGGCACAGCCAAAGAGGCATGCGTGTGCGTGTGTGCTCCTAAATGAACGGGAAGATACTCTGTGTTCACGGATTAGAAGACAATATTGTGCGCATGGCAATACTCCTCAAAGCCATCTACAGAGTCACTGTCATCCCTCTCAGAATCCCACTTGGCTTTTTTGGAGAAACTGACATGCTGATCCTAAAATTCACACAGAATGTCAAGGAATCCAGAACAACTCTGAAAAAGAACACCAAAGTTCAAGGACGCTTACTTCCCCATTTCAAAACTTACTACAAAACTACAATAAATAAAATGGCATAAGGATAAACATATAGACCAATGGAAAAAGGAAAGTCTAGAATTAAACATGTCTCTATAGATAACTGATTTTCAACAAGGATTCCAAGACCCTTCAAAAGAACAGTCTCTTCAACAGATGGCTTTCCACATGTAAAACAAGTAGATTTCCACATGAGAAGGAATGAAGTTGGAGCCGCCTCAAGCCATGTACAAAAACTTGGTCAGCATGGCTATCATCAAAGAGTATACAAACAATAAATGCTGAAAGGGTGTGGAGAAGAGGGAATCCTCCTACACTGTTGGTGGGAGTGTAAATTGGTGCAGCCACTATGGAGAACAGTATAGAGGCTCCTTAAAAACCTAAAAACAAACTATCATGTGATTCAGCAATGTCATTCCTGGGCATATACCAGAGACACACATAATTTCAAAAGAAACACGCACCCCAGCGCTCACTGCAGCACCATTTACAACAGCCAAGACATGGAGGCCACCTAGATGTCCATCGACAGATGAATGGATAGAGACAACGTGGTACAAGTATACGGTGGAGTATTACTCAGCCGTGAAAAAATGGACCAATGCCACCTGCAGCAACATGGACGGACCTGGAGCTTATCATACTAACTGAAGTATATAAAAGACCAGTATCACATAATATCACTTATAGGTGGAATCTAAGAAATAATACAAATGAACTCATTTACAGAACAGAAACAGAGTCACAGATTTCACCAAGATATGGTTACTAAAGGGGAAAGGTGGGGGGAAAATAAATTAGGATTTGGGGACTAACATATGCATGCTACTATACAGATACTAAATAGATGATGGACGAGGTCCTACTATATGGCACAGGAAAATCTACTCAATAATCTGTAATAACCTAAATGGGGAAAGAATCTGAAAATGAATGGGATACATATATTGTATAATGGACACACTTTGCTGTACACCTGAAACAGATACTGTAGATTGACTGTACTCTGATATAAAAATTAGATTTAAAGAAAAAAAACATTTTCAGAACATCAGAATGCTTGCACATGCCCCAAACCTACACTCCTTCCATCTGAGACATTTAATGTCTCTGGTTATATACAATAATATGGTCAATGTGTTTATGATGTACTTTTTAATTGCATTTATCACGTATTTATTTCATATCATGTATTTGTTTATTATATTGTTTGCATTTCCCAACCATAGATTGTTTAATTTTGAATGTCTGAATTGCATGTGTGCTATGAGGTAATTTTAATCTTACTACAAACTTAATATTCATCTATGCAAAACAACAAAAACCACAATTTAACTCAAAATGAATCAAAGATCTAATTGCAAAAAGTGAAAGTGAAAGTGAAGTAGCTCAGTCGTGTCCGACTCTTTGCGACCCCATGGACTGTAGCCCACCAGGCTCCTCTGTCAATGGGATTCTCCAGGCAAGAGTACTGGAATGGGTTGCCATTTCCTTCTCCAGGAGATCTTCCCAACCCAGGGATCAAACCTGGGTCTCCCGCATTGTAGACAGATGCTTTACCATCTGAGCCACAGGGGAAGTCAAACAAAAACTAAAAACTCTTAGAAGAAGAAAACACAGGGGTGAATCTTTGTGGAATTGGCAATGGTTTCTTAGATATGCACCAAGAGCATAAGCAACAAAAGAAAAAACAAATAAGCCTTCATCAAAAATTTTCAAATTCTGTGCATCAAAAGACACTATCAAAAACCGAANCCTCCCTGTGTCCACAAGCTGCTTTCCTTCAGAGTGGCGCGTCCTTCTCTGACTGTGCCTGGCTCCCCAGGCTCCTTAGGCAACGGGAGGTGGGGCGCGGTCACTCACAGGAGCAGCTCCGCTCACTCCCTGATCCAGCCCAGCTGGTCCTGCTCTTCAGAGGAAGGGCCTGCAACTGGGGCAGTCAACAGAGGCTGGCAGGACAGTCACCTAGCAGCTGCTGCAGCTGCTCAAGCAGGGCAAATGAGGCCAGGAGAGAATTCTCAGCAAGAGGCTGCTGGGAAGATCGTTCAGTAAGAGCCCCCTCTGACCTTTCCATGAGAATGAGCAATGCCACTCTGATCAGCAGCTTACAATTAGGGGTGTTCTGAGTGGGCTACATGCTGATCCCANGGAAGATCGTTCAGTAAGAGCCCCCTCTGACCTTTCCATGAGAATGAGCAATGCCACTCTGATCAGCAGCTTACAATTAGGGGTGTTCTGAGTGGGCTACATGCTGATCCCAAAAATACCAAGTCGGGACATGGCCAGAGACCAGAAAAAAGAAAAGGAGAAGCAAGGGATTGGCCTGTTTAGGCATGCATTTCCTGCCTAACCCCACCGAACAGAGCCTGAAAGTGCTCCATGGTTCCTGTGCTCCTGCCCATCGTTGGCAGGGGTCTGGAGTCTGGCTGCAGAAAGGCCGGAGTAGGAAAGGTATTCAGGCAACTAACTGAAAGCCATTAGGATGTTTTTAGAACCAACCAAGCAGTCATTAAAATGACTTAGAAGCTATGGTCTGGGACGAATATTCAATCACACAGTGTAGGGAAGGTTAGAGGAAGTGATTCAGACTTCCCTCTACACAAAGTGGATGGAAAAGTGACGTGAGAGTTGTGAGAAGCCAGGCTGCCCTTGCAAGTCACATAAATACCTTGCCCCCCACCCCCCACCATGGACCAGAAACACCAGTGGCACCTGGTTAGTTCTGGTCCTCCGCCTACACGAAAGCTTGAACGTTTCCATACTTCACTGATTTCCCCGAATGAAAAGCAGGGTCACGCCTTATGTCTGTAGTGCTGTTGTCAGGAATTGGGATGTGATCCTCGTGGTCATAAGCAAGGACAATGTTGCTGTTTCTTACTGTGCACAGTCCATCACAAACGTGAGGTAAATCTGTGGTTACTTTCCTTTGTATTTTGTCCATTCTGTACATGTTGGGTTTTTCTTGTTTGGCTAGCCATTCTTTCTAAAATCTTGACTCTCTTACAAGCTTTCATTTTTTAAAAAAAGTATTAACTTATTTTTGGCTGCACTGGGTCTTAGTTGAGACACTAAGGGTCTTTGTTGTTGCGCTTGGGCCTCGTTGCCCCATGGTACGTGGGACCTTAGTTCCCTGACCAGGGATGGAACCTGCGTCCCCTGCATTACAAGGCAGATTCTTAACCCCTGAACCATCAGGGAAGTCACAAAAAGTGACTTCTGAGTGGGCTACGTGCTGATCCAAAAAATACCAAGTTGGGACATGGCCAGAAACCAAAAAAAAAAGAGAGAAGAAACGGATTGGCTATTTTGCAAAATTACTTTCTTTGCAAGTATATTTCTTGTCTTTTGTAACATCCTTTAGTCACCAAGGCTTTTTATTATTATTATTTTTTAATCTGCAGGGTGTAACCAGAACCAAGGAGGCTGGTTGCAAAACCAATTCCGTTTGAAAGTGGTGGAGTTGCCTATTGTCAGAGAGATGATGTAGAGGCTCAGGGAGGCCTCTGAAGCATCACCCTGGGCTGGAGCTCACCGGGAGCAGAACAGGTTCAGGAGGCAGTATCCACATCTGTTGGAGCAAAGAAACGGCCCAGACAAAGGTGCTCAGGATGAATGAGATGAGGGGAGTGGCACACATCCTGGGACGAACACAGAATGCAAAATCCGAATGGGAAACCCGCTGTGGAGGAAACCAGAACCCAACAAGTAGGGACATCCCTCCCAGGTCCTTCAAGCTGTACTTCGTATGTGTTGGAACGAATTTCAGTGTCCTCAAATACAGGAAAACAGAATGAGTTCTAAGGCTGGGTGGCAGAACTAAGGAAACAGGATGCATTTATAGAAACAGCCAGGGAGGGACCTTCCTGGTGGCCCGGTGGTTAAGACTCTGCGCTTCTCATGCAGGTGGTCCGGATTTGATCCACAGTTGGGGAAACTAGATCCCACATGCTGCAACTAAGACCTGGTGCAGCCAAATAAATTTTAAAAAAAGAAAAGAGCCTGAAAAAAGGAAAGAAATAGCAAGGGACAGCTGAACAAGGATGGGACCCGCTCTGCAGCCCTGGGGCCACTTGGGAGACTCGTGGTTCCCTCAGTGCCATCCCCACGCCTGCAGCCCCTGGGGACTTGTCAGAAATGCACACCCTTGGGCCCCGATGCTGGGCAGCGCTTTATCACACCCTCCAGGCAGCTCTGCTGCCCTCTAATATTTGGTGACCACTGGGCTAGGTTGTACATCAAGGCTGTATATTGTCATGCTGCCTATTTAACTTATATGCAGAGTACATCATAAGAAACGCTGGGCTGGAAGAATCACAAGCTGGAATCAAGATTGCTGGGAGAAATATTAATAACCTCAGATACTCAGATGACACCACCCTTACGGCAGAAAGTGAAGAGGAACTAAAGAGCCTCTTGATGAAAGTGAAAGAGGAGAGTGAAAAAGTTGGCTTAAAGCTCAACATTCAGAAGACTAAGATCATGGCATTCAGTCCCATCACTTCATGGGAAATAGATGGGGAAACAGAGGAAACAGTGTCAGACTTGATTTTTTTGGGCTCCAAATCACTGCAGATGGTGACTGCAGCCATGAAATTAAAAGATGCTTACTCCTTGGAAGGAAAGTGATGACCAACCTAGACAGAATATTAAAAAGCAGAGACATTACTTTGCTGACAAAGGTCCATCTAGTCAAGGCTATGCTTTTTGTAGTAGTTGTGTATGGGTGTGAGATTTGGACTATAAAGAAAGCTGAGCACCGAAGAATTGATACTTCTGAACTGTGGTCTTGTAGAAGACTTTTGTGAGTCCCTTGGACTGCAAAGAGATCCAACCAGTCAATCCTCAAGGAAATCAGTCCTGAATATTTATTTTAAGGACTGATACTGAAGTTGAAACTCCAATACTCTGGCCACCTGATGCGAAGAACTGACTCATTTGAAAAGACCCTGATGCTGGGAAAGATTGAAGGTAGGAGGAACGGGGTCAGCAAAGGATGAGATGGTTGGATGGCATCACCGACTCACCAACATGAGTTTGAGCAAGGTCAGGAGTTGCTGATAGACAAGGAAGCCTGGTGTGCTGCAGTCCATGGGGTCGCAAAGGGTCAGACGTGACTGAGTGACTGAACTGGACTGGACTGAACTGTACTGGACTAGGTTTGTCTCCCTCTCAGGGCTAGAGTTTGGGCAGAACAAAATTGCTCAGCTCCCTTCCAGAACCAGACGCTTTCTCACAAGGAGACTGTCATCGAGGCTCTCCAAGGACAGAAACAGAATCAAACTACCATGCCACAACTCCTTCATTCACTCCCCAGACATTTATTAAGCCTCGAGGGCCGCAGCAGACATTCACCAGTTTTGGACAACTTTGTCGCGGACCAGCTGACCGTGGGGCTCGGTGGCATCTGGCGGCAGGAGAGCCAGGTAGANTTACTTTCTTTGCAAGTATATTTCTTGTCTTTTGTAACATCCTTTAGTCACCAAGGCTTTTTATTATTATTATTTTTTAATCTGCAGGGTGTAACCAGAACCAAGGAGGCTGGTTGCAAAACCAATTCCGTTTGAAAGTGGTGGAGTTGCCTATTGTCAGAGAGATGATGTAGAGGCTCAGGGAGGCCTCTGAAGCATCACCCTGGGCTGGAGCTCACCGGGAGCAGAACAGGTTCAGGAGGCAGTATCCACATCTGTTGGAGCAAAGAAACGGCCCAGACAAAGGTGCTCAGGATGAATGAGATGAGGGGAGTGGCACACATCCTGGGACGAACACAGAATGCAAAATCCGAATGGGAAACCCGCTGTGGAGGAAACCAGAACCCAACAAGTAGGGACATCCCTCCCAGGTCCTTCAAGCTGTACTTCGTATGTGTTGGAACGAATTTCAGTGTCCTCAAATACAGGAAAACAGAATGAGTTCTAAGGCTGGGTGGCAGAACTAAGGAAACAGGATGCATTTATAGAAACAGCCAGGGAGGGACCTTCCTGGTGGCCCGGTGGTTAAGACTCTGCGCTTCTCATGCAGGTGGTCCGGATTTGATCCACAGTTGGGGAAACTAGATCCCACATGCTGCAACTAAGACCTGGTGTAGCCAAATAAATTTTAAAAAAAGAAAAGAGCCTGAAAAAAGGAAAGAAATAGCAAGGGACAGCTGAACAAGGATGGGACCCGCTCTGCAGCCCTGGGGCCACTTGGGAGACTCGTGGTTCCCTCAGTGCCATCCCCACGCCTGCAGCCCCTGGGGACTTGTCAGAAATGCACACCCTTGGGCCCTGATGCTGGGCAGCGCTTTATCACACCCTCCAGGCAGCTCTGCTGCCCTCTAATATTTGGTGACCACTGGGCTAGGTTGTACATCAAGGCTGTATATTGTCATGCTGCCTATTTAACTTATATGCAGAGTACATCATAAGAAACGCTGGGCTGGAAGAATCACAAGCTGGAATCAAGATTGCTTGGAGAAATATTAATAACCTCAGATACTCAGATGACACCACCCTTACGGCAGAAAGTGAAGAGGAACTAAAGAGCCTCTTGATGAAAGTGAAAGAGGAGAGTGAAAAAGTTGGCTTAAAGCTCAACATTCAGAAGACTAAGATCATGGCATTCAGTCCCATCACTTCATGGGAAATAGATGGGGAAACAGAGGAAACAGTGTCAGACTTGATTTTTTTGGGCTCCAAATCACTGCAGATGGTGACTGCAGCCATGAAATTAAAAGATGCTTACTCCTTGGAAGGAAAGTGATGACCAACCTAGACAGAATATTAAAAAGCAGAGACATTACTTTGCTGACAAAGGTCCATCTAGTCAAGGCTATGCTTTTTGTAGTAGTTGTGTATGGGTGTGAGATTTGGACTATAAAGAAAGCTGAGCACCGAAGAATTGATACTTCTGAACTGTGGTCTTGTAGAAGACTTTTGTGAGTCCCTTGGACTGCAAAGAGATCCAACCAGTCAATCCTCAAGGAAATCAGTCCTGAATATTTATTTTAAGGACTGATACTGAAGTTGAAACTCCAATACTCTGGCCACCTGATGCGAAGAACTGACTCATTTGAAAAGACCCTGATGCTGGGAAAGATTGAAGGTAGGAGGAACGGGGTCAGCAAAGGATGAGATGGTTGGATGGCATCACCGACTCACCAACATGAGTTTGAGCAAGGTCAGGAGTTGCTGATAGACAAGGAAGCCTGGTGTGCTGCAGTCCATGGGGTCACAAAGGGTCAGACGTGACTGAGTGACTGAACTGGACTGGACTGAACTGTACTGGACTAGGTTTGTCTCCCTCTCAGGGCTAGAGTTTGGGCAGAACAAAATTGCTCAGCTCCCTTCCAGAACCAGACGCTTTCTCACAAGGAGACTGTCATCGAGGCTCTCCAAGGACAGAAACAGAATCAAACTACCATGCCACAACTCCTTCATTCACTCCCCAGACATTTATTAAGCCTCGAGGGCCGCAGCAGACATTCACCAGTTTTGGACAACTTTGTCGCGGACCAGCTGACCGTGGGGCTCGGTGGCATCTGGCGGCAGGAGAGCCAGGTAGACAGGAGTCTCGGCCCCCTCCTCCACCGTCCTGGAGGCGTGAGCGCCCCCCAAGTCCGTCTTCACCCACCCGGGGCAGCACGCGTTCAGCAGAATCCTGTCGGCTTTCCTCTTCTCCTCCAGGCGCCGGGCCAGGATTCTCGATAAGACCGTGACCCCCAGTTTGGACACCCCATAAGCCGAGTTGGGCCAGCCCTCCCTCTCATGCACCTCGTTTTTCGTATCCTCCACAAACTTCTTCATGAGGTCCACCAGGTCTTCCTCTGTGAGCGTCTCGCTCCGGAACTTTTCCTGCAGATCTTCGCTGCAGTTTTCAAGGGCTTGGGAGCCCTGCGAACTACTGATGTTCACCACTCTGCCTGAAACAGGATAACGAAAAATACGGAAGCGTGTCACAAATACACCATCACTGGTTGACTGCTGACAAACATCTGGTTCAGTCATGGGGCAGGCTTAATTTCTGATTTAAGAAATGATTCTAGCGGTCATTACAGAAAGCTCCAAAAGGCATTTGAAGAAGATGCAAGAAGGCACCTGTGGATTTTAACTTTTCATGCTTTGTTCCTCCAAAAAGAACATAATGAGAACATAATTCCATTGATAACATGTGCTAAAGAGCAGTGATTTTCCATTAGGTGAACAGGAGGCAGGTCTGCAGTAGGATCACCAGGCAGTTTGGTAAAACACACCCTCTATACACACGCACTGGAGAAGGGAATGGCAAGCCACTTCAGTATTCTTGCCTTGAGAACCCCGTGAACAGCATGAAAAGGCAAAATGATAGGGCACTGAAAGAGGAACTCCCCAGGTAGAACAGGGAGGCCTGGCGTGCTGCGATTCATGGAGTCGCAAAGAGTCGGACGCGACTGAGCGACTGAACTAACTGACTGATACACGCACACACACACACATTCCAGAAGTTTGTGAACTTGCTTTCCTGGAGACAGCGCCCTCACCTTTAGATTATTTCCTAGGGCCAAGGGGCCACCTCTCCATACCTGAGTGCCATAGAGTCAAGCCATCCCTTGCCGATGACCTTTGTCTGTCCTTAATGATGGATACTCTCACATGCAGAAGGGGTTGCGTCTCCAACCCGGATTTGATTTTCATCACTATTTTTTTTAGCCCATAGTTAACAAATAATTAAATATAGTTCAATGAGTTCATCTTCATATTAGCAAAGATTCACAGCTACTAAAGAGACAGTTCTGTCCATAAAATAAAATAGGCCAAAAACTAGAAAGCAATCTGAAGCATTGGTGGAAATCCCCAAACCAGTAAATGTGTGACTTTACACATTTTGTCCAACATCAAGAAACACCAGATTTGGGGAGTTCTTTTGTCCCACGTTATCCTGAATCCATGTTCACTGCACCCAACAGAATGCCTGGATTTTATTTCACTTTGTAAGCGGCATTCAGCAGAGTACACACTTGTGGGGTGGGCTGGGAGCTTGCTGGGGTATCCTCACGGGCCCAGCCCCAGAGGGAGACGCCCTCACTTTGGCCTTGTACCCGAGCATCCCATGTCATCCCAAGCACCTGAGACGCTTCAGTGTTTTCTTTTCTTATCCTTCATTCCTTTTCTCTCTCTCTCTCTCATAATACCTATTTCTTTCCAAATTTTTAACTTTGAAAAACTTTGCAGCCTACACAGAAGTTGCGATAGTTTAGTAAACATCCATATAACCTGTAGGCTTCACTGGTGGCTCAGACGATAAAGCGTCTGCCTACAATGCGGGAGACCTGGGTTCAATCCCTGGGTTGGGAAGATCTCCTGGAGAAGGAAATGGCAACCCACTCAAGTACTCTTGCCTGGAAAACCCCATAGATGGAGGAGCCTGGTAGGCATGTGGTTACAAAAAGTTGGACATGACTGAACGACTGCACTTCAATATACCCTGCAGCTGAGTTCACCAGCTGTTAAGCATTTTGCCACATTCGCTTTTGCCCTTTCTCTTAATTGTAGATAGGTAGCATAAACTTAGCAGCAGCAGCAGCAGCATAAAGTAGGGGCTTCCCCGGTGGGTCAGATGGTAAAGTGTCTGCCTGCAGTGCGGAAGACCCAGGTTTGGAGGAGTGTGGTAGGCTACAGTCCATGGGGTTTCAAAGAGTCAGACTTCACCCCGCATAAAGTGAAAGTCACTCATTCGTGTCTGACTCTTTGTGACTCCATGGACTATAGAGTCCATGGAATTCTCCAGACCAGAATACTGGAGTGGGTAGCCTTTCCCTTCTCCAGAGGTAGCATAAGGCTTCACCTTAAACACTTCAGTATACATAAGTGAGGACGCTCCCCTCCATAACCGCAAAGGTGATCATACTCAAGCTATTTATCACGGTACAACACTATTATCTAAACTACAGTCCATATTCAAGTCTCCCGGATTGTCTCAATAATCTTCCTTTACAAGTTTTTTTTTTCATCCAGGGTCCAGTGTGGAATCACCGATTGAGTTTAGTTGTCCTTTTTGTCTATTTTAGTCTAGAGCAGTTGACGGTGAGCTTGAAGCCTCTAAGCCATTGTTTTATGGTATTTCCCCCAGTTTGGCAAGATTCTTTTTTTAATGATTATATATAGTTGTCTCAATATTTTGATCAGGAATTCTGCTTTGCTGAAGTTACGTTCTTCATTACTTGCTAAGCAGCTTTGTTCTCAAATGCTTGGCGGCTACAAGGAATTAAATTCAAACAGGAAAGCAGGAAAGAAAAGAAAAAAAATTATAGGAGCTACTCTACGCCTTTGGTGGAAATAACTTTCTAAGAGGAAGAGGCATCTTCTTTGATCTCAAGGCACGCCTCTCGGGGAGGGGCCAAGGGGTGACAGTGGCAGCGGCTAAGTTGGTCCAATAAGCCCTGAGAAAGACTGAGACACACCTCCATCACCACCACCCTTTGCTGAGGGTCAGGTGGACCCGCCTGTCTGCAAACGATGCTATAGCATCCTGGAAAGAGTGGGCATCTAGCTCCCCCTCGTGGCTCAACATATTAAAAAGCAGAGACATTGCCAACAATGTCTTGAGAGTACCTTGGACTGCTAGGAGATCCAACCAGTCCATCCTGAAGGAAATTTAAAAGTAATAAAAAGTCCTGAATATTCATTGGCGGGACTGATGCTGAAGCTGAAACTCCAGTACTTTGGCCACCTGATGCGAAAAACTGATTCATTTGATAAGACCCTGCTGCTGGGAAAGATTGAAGGCGGGAGGAGAAGGGGACCACAGAGGATGAGATGGCTAGATGGCATCACCGACTCAATGGACATGAGTTTGAGCATGCTTTGGGAGTTGCTGATGGACAGGGAAGCCTGGCGCGCCGCAGTCCATGGGGTCGCAGAGAGTTGGACACGACTGAGCGACTGAACTGAAGTGGCTCTACAGTCGCTTAACCTATTCACTCAATCTTGAACCAACAAGCGAGCTGGATAACTGTGATTGGCCAGCTTTGGGTTGATCCCTGGGCCGCCCCATCCTCCCTGAAGCTTCCTTTTATCTTTCAAAATGGCTTGTTCACAGTTATTTGACATACTGTGATCTGTTCCTCACTAGAACTAATTGTTCTGGTTTGACTGAAATCAGGAAATGGGGATACTGTTTCTAGTTCTATTACCACCTGACTGTATTCACTTTTCTGGGCCTCAATAACCTTTTCTATAAACTGAAGGTGTTGGAACATAAATGTTCGTCAATACCTTGCAGCTTTCAGATTCTATGATNCAGTGAAGTTGGATGTACCAAGTGCTGGGCACCAAAGAATTTTGTGGTCAAACAGTCCTGGATACAATTCTGACTTTTGGCTCTTGCAATCTTGGTAAGTTAATCAGCCTCTCCAAACCTTTGTTTATTTATTTGAAAAATGACATTAAGAGTACCTCAGGAACTTACCTGGTGGTCCAGTGGTTAAGACTCTCTGCTCGAAATGCAGGGGGCCTGGGTTTGATTGCTGGTCAGGGAACTAGATCCCACATGCGACACTAAGAGTCAAATGCCACAGCAAAGATAGAGGATCCTGTGTACTGCAACTAAGACCTGGTGCACCCAAATAAATAAAATATTCATTTTAAAAATCTACCTCAAAGGACTGTGGTGAGAATTATATGAAACAGTGTTGGGAAAGCATTAAGCATGACTTATGGCCTAGCATCAGAGAAGGCAATGGCGCCCCACTCCAGTACTCTTGCCTGGAAAATCCCACAGACGGAGAAGCCTGGTGGGCTGCAGTCCACGGGGATGCGAAGAGTCGGAACCGACAGAGCGACTTCACTTTCACTTTTCACTTTCATACACTGGAGAAGGAAATGGCAACCCACTCCAGTGTTCTTGCCTGGAGAATCCCACAGATGGGGAAGCCTGGTGGGCTGCCGTCTGTGGGGTCGCACAGAGTCAGACACGACAAGTGACTTAGTAGCAGCAGCAGCAGCAGCAGCAGCAGCAGCATGGCCCAGCATGCCATGGGTTCTCAATTCATGACTTTTTTCCCCTTCCTGATTCCAAGCCTAAATATTGTTCTTTTTTCTTTACAGCATACTATGAAACGTTTTCATGCACTACTATTAGTGAGATTCCTTTTGGTTGTAAGCAACAATAAGCCACTTCAAACTATCTTAAGGAAAAGGACAGCTTCTTTTCTTAGAGCATCTCTTAGAATCCAGAATATCAGGGATGATATGAAGCTGGGGAATGGATGCCCCTGTGAGGAGAGGGGCCTTTTTTAGGGGGAGGGGGCAGTCTGTAGCTGCTTTTGAAAGTTTATTTGTGCTGAGTCTTCATTGTTGGAGAAGAAAATGGCAGCCCACTCCAGTGTTCTTGCTTGGAGAATCCCAGGGACCAGGGAAGTTCCTGTAGCTGCTTTATTTATTTATTTTTAACTGAAGTATTGTTTCTTAACATTGCTTTACAATGTTATGTTGGTTTCTGCCTTAGAGCATGAATCAGTTGTAAGTATACTTATGTTCTCCCTCTTGGTGGCGCTAGCGGTAAAGAATCTGCCTGCCAATGCGGGATACGCAATGAACACTGAGTTTGATCCCCGGGCGGGGAAGAGCCCCTGGAGGAGGAAACGGCAATCCACTCCAGTATTCTGGCCTGGAGAATCCCGTGGACAGAGGAGACTGGAGAGCTACAGTTCATGGCGGGTCCCAAAGAGTCGAACGTGACTGAGCACGCACACAGCCTCCCTCTGGAACCCCATCCCATCCATGTGGTTTCCCCGGGCTGGGCTCCCTGCAGCTGGTTATTTCACACGTGGCAGCGCACGTGTTTCAGTGGTACTCTCGCTGTTTGTCCCGCCTCTCCTTCCCTCCCTGGGTCCACAAGCTGCTTTCCTTCAGAGTCGGCGCGTCCTTCTCTGACTGTGCCTGGCTCCCCAGGCTCCTTAGGCAACGGGAGGTGGGGCGCGGTCACTCACAGGAGCAGCTCCGCTCACTCCCTGATCCAGCCCAGCTGGTCCTGCTCTTCAGAGGAAGGGCCTGCAACTGGCGCAGTCAACAGAGGCTGGCAGGACAGTCACCTTGCAGCTGCTGCAGCTGCTCAAGCAGGGCAAATGAGGCCAGGAGAAAATTCTCAGCAAGAGGCTGCTGGGAAGATCGTTCAGTAAGAGCCCCCTCTGACCTTTCCATGCGAATGAGCAATGCCACTCTGATCAGCAGCTTACAATTAGGGGTGTTCTGAGTGGGCTACATGCTGATCCCCAAAATACCAAGTCGGGACATGGCCAGAGACCAGAAAAAAGAAAAGGAGAAGCAAGGGATTGGCCTGTTTAGGCATGCATTTTCTGCCTAACCCCACCAGACAGAGCCTGAAAGTGCTCCATGGTTCCTGTGCTCCTGCCCATCGCTGGCAGGGGTCTGGAGGCTGGCTGCAGAAAGGCCGGAGTAGGAAAGGTATTCAGGCAACTAACTGAAAGCCATTAGGATGTTTTTAGAACCAACCAAGCAGTCATTAAAATGACTTAGAAGCTATGGTCTGGGACGAATATTCAATCACACAGTGTAGGGAAGGTTAGAGGAAGTGATTCAGACTTCCCTCTACACAAAGTGAATGGAAAAGTGACGTGAGAGTTGTGAGAAGCCAGGCTGCCCTTGCAGGTCACATAAATACCTTGCCCCCCACCCCCCACCATGGACCAGAAATACCAGTGGCACCTGGTTAGTTCTGGTCCTCCGCGTTCACGAAAGTTGAACTTTTCCATACTTCACTGATTTCCCCGAATGAAAAGCAGGGTCACGCAGCGCCGTTGTCAGGAATTGGGGCGTGATCCTCGTGGTCATAAGCAAGGACAATGTTGCTGTTTCTTACTGTGCACAGTCCATCACAAACGTGAGGTAAATCTNATGTCTACTGAGCTCCTCAGAGAGGAGGACAAGTGTGGAGGGAAGAAAATACTGAATAATGTGCTGGCCTCAAGGTCCATGCCTTTGGCTGTTTCTGTTGTTTTTTTTTAAAGAAACAAGGGTTTCCACATCTTCATTTCGCACTAGGCCTACAATTATGTAGCAGGTCAATAAAAGGGCGTCTGGGGTGGTTTGGGGAGAGTTTCTTGCTCATAGTAGGGGGCTTCCCAGGTGGTACAGTGGTAAGGAAGCTGCCTGCTGGTGCAGGAGACATAAGATGAGGGGATTTGATCCCTGGGTCAGGAAGATCCCCTGAAATAAGAAATGGCATGCCACTCCTGTATTCAGCCTGGAAAATTCCATGGAGAGAGGAGCCTGGTGGGCTACAGTCCATAGAGTCACAAAGAGACACTACTGAGCACGCATGCACACATACACACAAGTTACTTATAGCGGTCATTTCCAATTTTTCATGTTAGAATTCCCTGGGGATCTTGTTTTAAAAAAAATTCTGATGTCTGGCTCTTTCCCCAGACATTGTGATTTAATCGTGTTTGGGTGTAACCCAAGCACTGGGAGTTTCAAAAGTTGATTCCAATGTGTAGCAAATTTTAGGAATCACTGGGTTACATAATAAGGAGTTTTAATTGGTTAAAAGTGACACAATCTTCAAAAAAGAGCTGAAGATTTTGAGAGAAAAGAGGAGACAGGTGATTGTCCCCTCCCCCTTCCTAGACATCAAGTCCTAATCACAGAACCTGTGGATGTCCCTTTGTATGGAAAAAGGGACTTTGCAAATGTGATTAAATTGAGGATCTTGAGATGAGATGATATCCCTGAACTTTCTTGGTGGGCCCAATGTAATCCCGAATCTCCTTATGAGAGGTAAGCAGGCAGGTCAGAGGCACAAGGAGATGTGAGATAAAAGCCAAGAGAGGCACGGAGGAAGACTGAGACTGATTTGACGACGCTTGCATTGCTGGCTTTGAAGATGGTGAAGACCCAGGGATGCAGGTAACCTCCAAAATTTGTAAAAAAGCAAGGAGGTGGGTTCTCCTCTAGAGGCTTCAGACAGAACACAGCTCTGTTGACATGTTGATGTTTAGGGCTACCAACCTCCAAAATTGTAAGTTGATTAATTTGTGTTGCTTTAAAACATTAAATGTGTGGTAATTTATTACAGCAGCAATCAGAAAATATACACTGGAAATGGACGATTCTTCCCTTATCTTCCGGATGGAGTAAAAACACCCTTCACTTACACCTAGAGAAGAATTTGAATTGTGAACAAATCTTAAGAAAAAGCCTGGTTTTGAAAAAAAAAAACAAACCAACAAAACTTGGACACCTTCCTAAGGGTGGAGGAGAAATGAATTAAAGAGAAAAAGCTGCAGGACGCCCTCTGACTCATGACCTGGTTGGTGGATCTGAGCAAAAGTGATATGTAGGCTGTTGTGCTGGATCCACATTCCCACCATCNTGCCTGCTGGTGCAGGAGACATAAGATGAGGGGATTTGATCCCTGGGTCGGGAAGATCCCCTGAAATAAGAAATGGCATGCCGCTCCTGTATTCAGCCTGGAAAATTCCATGGAGAGAGGAGCCTGGTGGGCTACAGTCCATGGAGTCACAAAGAGTCAGACACTACTGAGCACGCATGCACACATACACACAAGTTACTTATAGCGGTCATTTCCAATTTTTCATGTTAGAATTCCCTGGGGATCTTGTTTTAAAAAAATTTCTGATGTCTGGCTCTTTCCCCAGACATTGTGATTTAATCGTGTTTGGGTGTAACCCAAGCACTAGGAGTTTCAAAAGTTGATTCCAATGTGTAGCAAATTTTAGGAATCACTGGGTTACATAATAAGGAGTTTTCACTGGTTAAAAGTGACACAATCTTCAAAAAAGAGCTGAAGATTTTGAGAGAAAAGAGGAGACAGGGTTTGGAAATGGCACAGGTGATTGTCCCCTCCCCCTTCCTAGACATCAAGTCCTAATCATAGAACCTGTGAATATCCCTTTGTATGGAAAAAGGGACTTTGCAAATGTGATTAAATTGAGGATCTTGAGATGAGATGATATCCCTGAACTTTCTTGGTGGGCCCAATGTAATCCCAAATCTCCTTATGAGAAGTAAGCAGGCAGGTCAGAGGCACAAGGAGATGTGAGATAAAAGCCAAGAGAGGCATGGAGGAAGACTGAGACTGATTTGACGACGCTTGCATTGCTGGCTTTGAAGATGGTGAAGACCCAGGGATGCAGGTAACCTCCAAAATTTGTAAAAAAGCAAGGAGGTGGGTTCTCCTCTAGAGGCTTCAGACAGAACACAGCTCTGTTGACATGTTGATGTTTAGGGCTACCAACCTCCAAAATTGTAAGTTGATTAATTTGTGTTGCTTTAAAACATTAAATGTGTGGTAATTTATTACAGCAGCAATCAGAAAATATACACTGAAAATGGACGATTCTTCCCTTATCTTCTGGATGGAGTAAAAACACCCTTCACTTACACTAGTGAAGGATTTGAATTGTGAACAAATCTTAAGAAAAAGTCTGGTTTTGAAAAAAAAAAAAAAACCAACAAAACTTGGATACCTTCCTAAGGGTGGAGGAGAAATGAATTAAAGAGAAAAAGCTGCAGGACGCCCTCTGACTCATGACCAGGTTGGTGGATCTGAGCAAAAGTGATATGTAGGCTGTTGTGCTGGATCCACATTCCCACCATCTAAACCACCCTGCACACCTGGTCAGAAATTATAGGTTCTGGGTTTTTTATGTATAATTGTGATTCCATTTAAACTGATTTTGCTCTTGCTTGGTGGGTTCTTCTGTATTTCCTAAATCATTAGGGTTCAGACCAAAGTGACATGATATGGCAGCAACATGATCTGTCCAGGGCTCTTGTCCTTCACAAGGTATGTTGTCACCTGGGCACTGACTGTCTGCGATATTCATTCATCCGCATCCTCCAGTGAATATGTGAGCACCTGGTAGGTCCCAGACATGTGAACTGGAGCCAATAGGCAGGGGGAGCCTGCATGGAGCTGCTCCCGGTTCAGCTCCTTGGGGGTAGGCTCTCAATGTCTCCGTGCCTCAGTTTACTCGTCTGTAAAATGGGAATAATTATCGTGCTTTCCT
>SJYW01056855.1:158536-226196 GCA_006410735.1 Raphicerus campestris | reverse complement strand
AAAAAAAAAAAAAAACCAACAAAACTTGGATACCTTCCTAAGGGTGGAGGAGAAATGAATTAAAGAGAAAAAGCTGCAGGACGCCCTCTGACTCATGACCAGGTTGGTGGATCTGAGCAAAAGTGATATGTAGGCTGTTGTGCTGGATCCACATTCCCACCATCTAAACCACCCTGCACACCTGGTCAGAAATTATAGGTTCTGGGTTTTTTATGTATAATTGTGATTCCATTTAAACTGATTTTGCTCTTGCTTGGTGGGTTCTTCTGTATTTCCTAAATCATTAGGGTTCAGACCAAAGTGACATGATATGGCAGCAACATGATCTGTCCAGGGCTCTTGTCCTTCACAAGGTATGTTGTCACCTGGGCACTGACTGTCTGCGATATTCATTCATCCGCATCCTCCAGTGAATATGTGAGCACCTGGTAGGTCCCAGACATGTGAACTGGAGCCAATAGGCAGGGGGAGCCTGCATGGAGCTGCTCCCGGTTCAGCTCCTTGGGGGTAGGCTCTCAATGTCTCCGTGCCTCAGTTTACTCGTCTGTAAAATGGGAATAATTATCGTGCTTTCCTTTTATAACTGTGGTGAAGATGACATGAGTTAATACTACAAAAGTGCTTAGAGCAGTCATGGCAAGTGGGGACACTGAATATCTGCTGTTATTATATTCTCTACCAGGGGAGACAGATGGTCATCTTTCACCATTATTGAGGTCCTCCTGTATGACAAGATTGGAACCAGACAGTCATGTCTCAACCAACATTTCTTTACTGGAGGCAGATGATCTCATAGGCAGAGATGGGGACAGGAAACCCAGTCTCTCATCCTTCCTTAGAGGAAGTGCTATTGACCCTGTAATGCTCAGAGTATTTGCCTTGCTGAAAGCCAACCCCGGGCAGGAACGGGGCCTGTTTTCTTTCTAGAATCAAGAATGAATTGCAATTTCAAGCAACCTGTACTGCAGGTTCTGCAATACAGCGTGGCGGACCATAGGCAGCCCTTAGATGTGGCCATAGTTGCACGCCGTTAAGCCCCCAAACCTGTTACCAGGTGAGGTGACCTGGAGACCCTTAATGGTCGCTCCCCATTGGTTGGCTGCCACAGTGGGCCCCCTCCCCAAGTGAGCAACCGTCCGTGGGCAACAGTTAGTGGGCCTGCTCAGCCGTTGGTTGGCTGCCACAGTGGGCCGCTCGCTCCAAGCGAGCAACCGTCAAGGAAGCACGTTTAGCGTGCCTTCAGCCAACAGTCTGTGGTTTTCCCAGCGGTGGTCCTCAGGTGGAGAGTGAGGTAAGAGGGGAATCCTGGTCTTCTCTCCAGGACCCACCAGCTCACCTACTGGCTTTTGGCCAGTGGGCGAGCTGGGGGGCCCAGGGAAACAGGCTAAGGGGTGTTTCCTGGAGGGCTCCAGAGCCCTTGCCACGGCCACTCTCTGGCCGGGCCCAGACCTTGAATCTCTTCTTCATTGCCCCTTTGTGATGTAATGGCAGCAGCAGGACTCGTCGGATGCAGTTTGCGGGGCTTGGCCTGAGGAGCCTGAGGGCCAGTTGGGTCCTGGGCGCTTGGCTCCCTCAGAGATGATGGCTGGGCAGGGTTGGGAACCTGGCCCCGAGGGAGCTGCCCACAGAGCTCTGCCCCCTTTTAGCTAGTACCGTGACTTTAGAGGGCGACGGTTGTGAGGTGGGACCTGGTCCTTTCTTATCAGGACAGAGGCAGGTCTGGACCTTCTCCCTGGGGCTCTCCAGGCCCCCTGACCTCGGGGCCAGTGGGGACAGCCTTAGGGCTGTGTCTTACAGAGCTCACTGGCTGGGCACAGACCTTGAAGAAGCAGAGAACCTCTCCCCGATCTCCACATCTGTGACCTCATGGTGGGGGGCCGTCTCCGCGGGTCACAGTCGTGGAGACCTCACAACTGGAGTAAATGCCATGGCCAAGAAGGTGACAGCTTTAAACAGCTTCAGTCTCCATTCAGTTTCAAAACCTGGCACACAGCTTAGCTCAGTGTCTACCCCAGGAGGCCAGAGGTCAGGGTTCAGTTGCAAGGACTTTGCACATCATTACTTCAGGTCCACCTCTGTGGCTGGGGCTATTCTCTAGGAAAGGCAGTTGTTGCGAGCAGGAAACCAACCTGGCTGGTATTTGCTGCAACATGTGTTTGTTCCCATTGATCTTGTACAATTGATTCTTTCCAGTTTCAGTGAAGAGCTGAGGGCCCCTGTCCCCTTTGTGATGACGGCTGTGCAGGGTCTGGGGACCCATTCTGAGGGCACTGCCATCTGAGATCTGCCTCCTAGCTAGGCCTGGGCACTGGTAGGAAGACCCAGACTGGGTGCTGGGCCAGGGACCCCCTCCTTTTAGCCAGGCCTATACCCTGGAGGGCAAAGGTTGAGCCTTGAGGCCTTGCCCCTTCTTGTCAGGACAGAGAATCACATTTGTTTTGGTGGAGGTTTACAGGTACATTGTGACCTGACCCTTACCTGACCTCAAGGATCCAAGAAGTCTGCAATCAGGCCCCTCCCTCAACTTTCCTATAAAAGGCCTTTGCTGAAACCTTTCAGGAAGTTCAGAGATATTAGGCACCCATCTCCTTGCATGGCCCTGCAGTAATCCTTTCTTGGCTCCAGACTCTGATGTTTTGGTGCTGTTTTGTGTCACTGTGTGTCGGGCACACATACGTGGGCTGGATAACCCAGGTAACGCTCCTGGACTTTGCTGCAACCTCACCCTCCTCTCCCCTATGCTGGGTGTCTGAGTGCTGAGCCATCCCAGGTCCCTGCAGGGCTTGATCAGCAGGGAGAAGGCAGGGTAAGCAGGTGTGGGACGCCTATTCTTCTTTATGGTGGTGAGGAACACAGAACATAAAATATACCATCTTCACCATTTAAATGTCCAGTACAGCAGTGTTAACTGTATGCCGATTACTGTGGAACAGATTACTGCAGAACAGATTCTAGCACGTTTTCAAGGTGCGTAACTGGAAGAAATCTATACCGCTTAACCAACAACTTCCTATTTCCTTTCTCTCCAGACTCTGGTAACCACATCCTACTTGGTTTTTATGAATTTGACCACTTTAGATACTTCACAAAATGGAATCTAAGTATTTCTTTGTATGACTGGCTTATTTCATTTAACCTAATGCCCTCAAGGATCACACCCAGGTTTAGTGTATGATAGGATTCCCTTAGGCTGAGTAATATTCCACAGTATGTAGAGACCATACTTTCTTTATCTATTTCACTGTCAGTGGATACTTAGGTTGATTCCAGCTCTTGGTTTTTGTGAATAACTGCAATGAACATGGATGGATGTGTTCATTATATTTCTTTCTTGAAGTAGAATACTTGCTAGGATCTAGAAATCATCTGGCCCAAACCAGTTTTTTGCTCATGAGGAGATTAAGGCCTCTGAATGTTCACACTGCTTGTCTCTGCCTGAACTGGAACCAAGTCTTCACATTACCAGTTTAATTATTTCTCCACTACATTACTGTGTTGACTGGTACCAATGTCAGAGCCACCAGCAGGTCCATTCCTGCATATTCCTATTAAACCATTTTGGAGGGTCATGATTTTTTTCCCAGTGGTATTGAGATAAAATGGAGATATAGTGTAAGTTTAAGGTTTCCTGCAAGATTTATATATGGATATTGAAAATGATCGCTACACTAAATATGGTTACCTGCCGGGGTCCAGCCCCAGTGGATCCAGGGTGATTCGAAGGTGGGGACNACGTTTACTCCTTCTGGGAGAGAGACGGTTATGGGGGAGAGCCCCCCGTAGGTGAGAGTACAAGACAGACTCTGGTTTTGGGGTTAGATGCTCGGGAGCAGGGGAATTTCCTGAGACTTGGTCACACCTTTGCGTATGCCGAAGCCCCCTTCCTCATGACCTTTGCCATGGGTGGAGTTCCTCACGCTGGCCCCCAACAGTTAACAGCTTATCACTTTATAGAGCTACAAAATTTTTCTATTGATGAGAACTTTTAAGATGGACTCTCCTAGCAACTTTCAGATGTACAGCACAGTGTCGACTATATTCATCGATGCTATACACTCCATGACTTAGTTATCTTTTAACTGGAACTTTGTACCTTTTTGACCCTCTTCACCTTTCCCCCCAACCATCTGGCAACCTTCAGTCTCTATTCTGAGTCTGTAGTTTTAGATCCCACATGTGAGATTCCATAGTATTTTTCTTTCTCCTTGTGATTTATGTCACTTAGCCTAACTCCCTCAAGTTCATCCATGTTGTCACAAATCACAGGATTTCCTTCCTTTTTGGTGGCTGAATGGTCTTCCACCATATATGCACCACAGCTTTATCCGTTCACCTATTAGTGGGCACTTAGGTTGTTTCCACTGGGCTTCCCTGATGGCTCCCATGGTAAAGCGTCTGCCTATAATGCGGGAGACCCGGGTTCAATTCCTGGGTCGGGAAGTTCTCCTGGAGAAGGAAATGGCAATCCACTCCAGCACACTTGCCTGGAAAATCCCATGGACGGAAGAGCTTGATAGGCTACAGTCCATGGAGTCTCAAAGAGTCGAACATGACTGAGCAACTTCACTCGGTTGTTTCCACGCCTTTGCTATTNGGCACTTAGGTTGTTTCCACTGGTCTTCCCTGATGGCTCCCATGGTAAAGCGTCTGCCTATAATGCGGGAGACCCGGGTTCGATTCCTGGGTCGGGAAGTTCTCCTGGAGAAGGAAATGGCAATCCACTCCAGCACTCTTGCCTGGAAAATCCCATGGACGGAAGAGCTTGATAGGCTACAGTCCATGGGGTGACAAAGAGTCGAACGTGACTGAGCAACTTCACTCGGTTGTTTCCACGCCTTTGCTATTATACACAGTGCTGCTGTGAACATGGGAGTGCACATATCTGTTTGAGATTGTGTTTTCATTTCCTTTGGATGAATACCAAGAAGTAGAATTGCTGAATCATATGGTAGAGCTATTTTTAACTGAAAGGAAACTTTATACTTTTTTCCATAGATGTACCAATAGGGTATGAGTTCCCTCTTCTCCAAGCCTCTCTAGCTTTTATTATCTTTTTTTTTTTTTTTAAATAATAGTCATCCTAACAGGTGAGAGGCAATATTTCATGATTTTGAGTTGTAGTTTCCTGGTAATTTGTGTTGTTGAGCACTTCCCATGAACCTGTTGGTTATTTGTATGTCTTTAAAAAAAAAAAAAGACCCATTCAGGTCCTTTAACCATTTAAAACTTGAATTGCTTTTTGCTATTGAGTAGTATGAATTCTTTATATATTTTTGGATATTAATCCCTTATAAGCTACATGATTTCCAAATCTTTTTTTCTACTTAGTCGGTTTCCCTTTTATTCTGTTGATGGTTTATTTTGTTGTGCAAAAGTTTTTCAGTTTGAAACAAGTCCACTTGGTTTTTTTTTTTCTTTTCTTGGCTGTTGTTGCTTTTTGCTTTAGGTTTCAAATCCAACAAAATCATTGTCAAGACCCATTTTAAGGAGGCTTTTCCTGTGTTTTGTCCTAGCAGCTTTATGGTTACTAGTCTAATATTTGAGTCTTTAATTCGTTTGAATTAATGTTTGTGAGTGGTAGAAGATAGGAGTGTAGTTTCATTTCTTTAAACATGTGATAATCAGTTTTCCCAGCACCATATACTGAAGAGACTGTTTTCTCTGGTGAAGATTTCTGTCGAATATTAGTCAAATGCATGTGCGTGGTGAGAGGGCTGTTCTTGAGTCACCACCATGGTGCCTGTCCCCTTGGTGCCCTGGCATTGGTTTCTGGCCTCTGTGTTCACAGTGAACCAGGGAGAAGGGTGATGTTTATTGTAAACATCATTAATTTGGAGCAACACCATCTCCCCGCAGAGGTGTGTGAGCCAGTCCTGTGTGGTGTCGGAAAGGCTGAGCTCTAGGCCTTTCTCCAAAGGAGATCAGTTGTGCCAATGCCTGGCTGGAGAAGCATTTAGGGGAGGCTGGGGATCTCTAGTACCATCAGGCTGGTGAAGTACCAGAGCTGAGAAATGTGGGTCTCAGGCCCTTAGTCCTGTTTTTGGGGTGCATGTTGCTGCTGGTTCTAGATCAGTACTGCTGAGGCTGGGGGAAACCAGCCAATTTTGTGCATTTCTAGTTGAGTATGTATTTTAGTATTACTTTCTTGTAGAGGAATTAGACCCTGTCTATGGAAATTTAAAATACACATCTCTTCCTGGAAGGGGAATTTTTGGTGAAATTTGTCCTACAGATAACCTCCTGGGGAAGTGAAATGACTGCCAAACAAGGATGTTCTTGAAAAGCAGAACCCAGTCAAGCGCTTGGAAAGGTCACAAGCTATCCAGAAAGTTGATTAAAGTTGTAAATTATTTAAAGGATACATTTTAACTTGCGTACCATTATTGGAAAGGAACAAGTGTTCAAGTTATACCTGAACACTCTATGTGTTTCTCTATAAACGTGAAGTATATTGGGTCCACGTTTGGTGGTAGACAGTGCCCTCTGGTGGTCTGGCGGCTACACTTCATGGCAACTGTATCTGTTCCCTGTGGTCTTATAATGAAGTACCACCAACTGCGTGGCTTTAAACAGGAATTAATTTTATCACGTTTATGGAGGCCAGAAGACCTGTCTCAAGGTATTGTCAGGGCCCTAGTCCTTCCCAAAGCTCTAGTAAAGAATCCTTCCTGGTCTCTTCCAGCTTCTGGTAGTTCTACTCCTTAGAATCCCTTGGCTTGTGGCCTGGATCTCTCTCCATCCCTGTTCCCATCCTCACATGGCCTTCTTCCCCACATATCTCTGTGTCCCCTCCCCTTCTTCTGAGGACTCCACTCACTGGATTTAGGGCACGCCCTAACCCAGTCTGGCCTCACTGAAACTAATTACATCTGTAAAGACACTAGTTCCAAATAGTGTCACATTCTGAAGTGGAGGGTGGACGTGAGTTTTGTGCAGCCACTATCCAACCTACTACAGCATCTTTAACCTTTCTGTGGATTCATTTCAATTAGTCTAATCAATGACTTAGTTCTGATCAACCCTTATCACAAATAAGGATTCTTGCCTACAATTTAAACATTTAGTTTTGCTGTAATTTGCTTTTATAGTCATACTTTTTTCTATCATAGAAAGTGTATGTAAAAAAAAAAAAAGAAAGTGTATGTAATGTCTTTTCCGTTATTTGTTATCTGATATTAAACGTCTTGAACTAGAGCTTTACTGGTTTGTTAAAACTTTTTTTCCTTCCCTCCCTTCTTGGCTTAAAAAAAAAATGATAGCTAATCTTTAATGGAGTTCCTGCTCTCAGCATTTAACAATGCAACTGATTTTATTATAACAGGAGGTTTGCTATATTGTAGAGCTGAGCTTGGGGACCCCTTTTGAAAGATGACTTGAAAGCATCTTGGGAGCCACACTGATGTGCTTTCCCGGCTGTCTCACTGCTTTCTGCTCCCCTCTGTTGTAGCTGATGATGGGTATTCCCAGTTACCAGAGGTCTACAGAAGAGAAGACTCTTTAGCAATCATTTTCCAGAGACTTTATATTCCTTGAGAAAGAGTCTTTGTGCTGCTGTCAAAAGATATATTTATCTTCTCCTATTTAGCATCTCATCCTTTGAATCTTCCCTTTAAAAAACCCCCAGCTTTATTAAGTGGTAATTCACATACTGAACNATATTCCTTGAGAAAGAATCTTTGTGCTGCTGTCAAAAGATATATTTATCTTCTCCTATTTAGCATCTCATCCTTTGAATCTTCCCTTTAAAAAACCCCCAGCTTTATTAAGTGGTAATTCACATACTGAACAATGCACCCATATAAAGCATACAGTTCAGTGGGTTTAATATGTTCAAGGAATTGTGCAACCATCACCACAGTTTTGTAACAGCTTCATGACCCTCCCAAAGCCCATACCCATTAGGAGTTACATCCCTTCCCCCCAGCCCTAGGCAACCACTGACCTATTTTCTATCTGTAATTGTGCTTATGTGGAACATTTCATATGAATGCAATAATAAGATATGTGCTCTTTTGTAAGAAACTTCTTCCACTTAACATTATGTTTCAAGGTTTGTTTGCATTGTAGTATCTTATCGGGTTTTGAACTTTACATTAAGCAAGTTTGATTTTTGCTGGGATTTTATAATGAATTTTTTGTTTATAGAAATGTTTATTCCTAAAGGTATTGAGGATAATAAAATTGATGGAATAGGCATTATAGACTATGACTTTAGAAGTCAGTTTTTAAAAATTATCAACAGNTATGTGCTCTTTTGTAAGTAACTTCTTCCACTTAACATTATGTTTCAAGGTTTGTTTGCGTTGTAGTATCTTATCGGGTTTTGAACTTTACATTTAGCAAGTTTGATTTTTGATGGGATTTGATAATGAATTTTTTGTTTATAGAAATGTTTATTCCTAAAGGTGGTATTGAGGATAATAAAATTGATGGAATAGGCATTATAGACTATGACTTTAGAAGTCAGTTTTTAAAAATTATCAACAGTTATAAACATTGTCAAACTTTCAGAATTTTAACCAAGTAAAACATTTCAACATTCTATTTTTTCATATGTTTAATTTAAAAATTTGTTTCACAGTACTAAGAAATGGTTGATGTAAACTATGGTTTGAAATAGCCAATTTGTAAAGCTGTGAAAATCTTCAATACCGCAAGTAATTTATTTTTGTTGTTATTTAGTCACTAAGTCGTGTCCAGTTCTTTGCAGCCCCATGGACGTAGCCCGCCAGTATCCTCTGTTCATAAGATTTCCCAGGCAAGCATGCTAGAGTGGGTTGCCGTTTTATTCTCCAGGGGATCTTCCCGACNCTGTGAAAATCTTCAATACCTCAAGTAATTTATTTTTGTTGTTATTTAGTCACTAAGTCGTGTCCAATTCTTTTGCAACCCCATGGACGGTAGCCCGCCAGTATCCTCTGTTCATAAGATTTCCCAGGCAAGCATGCTAGAGTGGGTTGCCATTTTATTCTCCAGGGGATCTTCCCGACTCGGGGATCAAACCCAGGTCTCCTGCTTGGCAGGTGGATTCTTTAATACTGAGCTACCTGTGAAGCTTATCTAAACAGATGCTTTCAGATACAGATCCCCGTAGCCAATTTCATTTTTAAAATTAAAGCTGTGTATTGGTAACTTTTTGCTCTGTAACAAATTACTCAAACCTAGTGATTAAATCAAGAAACATTTGTTTCCCCATAGTTTCCATAGTTGAGGAATTTGGTAATGGCTTAGCTGGGTAGTTCTGGCTCAAGGCTCATAAGGTTGCAGTCAAGATGTCAGCTGGGGTGCATCTTCTAAAGCCCCGACCACAGCTGGAGGATCCCTTCCAGGGTTATTGGCTCATACGGCTCTTAGTTGGAGGCTTCACGTCTTAGCCAAGTGGACCTTTGTGTAGGCTCCTTGGGCATCCTCAAGATGTAGCTGCTGGCTTCCTCCAGAGTGACTGATCCAGGGGACAGTGAGGAAGACAGAAGCCAAAGTATCGTTTGTTGTTGATCAGCTGCTCAGTTGTGTCCAACTCTTTGCAACCCCACGGACTGCAGCTTACCAGGCTTCCTTGTCCTTCACCACCTCCTGGAGTTTGCACACATTCTTGTCCATTTTGTTGGTCGTGCCATCCAACCATCTCATCCTCTGCTGCCCCCAACTCCTGCCTTCAGTCCTTCCCAGCATCAGGGTCTTTTCCAGTGAGTCAGTTCTTCACATTAGGTGGCCAGAGTTTTGGAGCTTCAGCTTCAGCTTTAGTCCTTCCAGTGAATATCCAAGTTTAATTTCCTTTAGGATTGACTGGTTTGATCTCCTTGCAGTCCAAGGGACTCTCAAGAGTCTTCTCCAGCACCACTGTTCAAAAGCATCAGTTCTTTGGTGCCCAACCTTCTTTATGGTCCAAATCTCACATCCGTACACGACTACTGAAAAAACCATAGCTTTGACTATACAAACCTTTGTCGGCAAAGTTATGTCTCTGCTTTTTAATACACTGCCTAGATTTGTCATAGCTTTTCTTCCAGGGAGCAATTATCTTTTAATTTTGTGGCTGTAGTCACTGTCCGTAGGGATTTTGGAGCCCAAGAAAATAAAGTCTGTCACTGTTTCCATCCCTCCCCCCATCTATTTGCTATGAAGTGAGGTCTTTTATGACCTAGTTTCATAAATTACATACTCTTACTTTGCCATGGCTATTGGTCACACAGGCCAGTTCTGGTCCAGTGTAGGAGGAGACTACAAAGAGTATGAATAGGGGTCAGGGATCATGGAACAGGCTTGGCTCAGTACTACCAGGGGGAAAGTTGTCTGACTCCCCAGACTGACAGTCCCAAAATAATTTGAGTCAATTATTAGTGAAAGATTAGGTGAACTCTGCTCCCCCTGCACCTTTTTAGACATTTGAACACTAAACCTGAAGAATTTTTTTTTCTCCTGTGTGGCAGGCATGTGGAACTTCCTCAGCAAGGGACTGAACCCACGCCCTCCACATGGGAAGCTTGGAGTCCTCACTGCTGGACCACCAGGGAGGTGCTGAAAAAACATTTTATATCTATTTGTTGATGACAGACAGGAGTCATAGTGGAATAATCACAGTTCACACAACCAAAATGGGGTTGGGCAGCCATTGAGCACCTGGGCTCAAACGTATCACCGCAACACTGAGAAATGGAGCTTTCTGAACGGCATCAAATCAAGGATACCTCCGCTAGCTGTAGTTTTGTCTCAAGATTTCCCCTTGCATTTTTGTAACCATTTCAGACCCAAACCAATCCTTGATTGACAAGCACCTTTATTTTTTTTTCCCAGCTCCAATCATAATTCTTAATGAATGACTTATGTAACTGCAGCCTTACTATTTTTGCCTTTATAAGCACACAAGTCAAATACTTCTTGAGTCTATATCTCCTGCCTACAGGCCTAACAAATCCCATATTAATGTCTCTTCCTTTCAACCAGGTCTTTGTTTCAGAGATTTTGGTTTACTTTGCATGTATATGTCTATTTTAAAAGTTTGTGCATTTAAGGCAAAAACTCAACTTTTGAAAAAGAGTTTAGCAATTGTATACTAGCAATCACTAGTCAGTCTTATAACTTGAATTGTGAAGAATTATACAGTTACAGGGTAATATCTACATATGCTTCAAGAATGATTGCATCATTATTTTGAAATAAAATTATACTGACTAGTATGAAAGAAGCTGTATAGAAGTTCTATACAGTCAGCAAAAACAAGACTAGGAGCTGACTGTGGCTCAGATCATGAGACTTAAATTGAAGAAAGTAGGGAAAACCACTAAGACCATTTAGGTATGACCTAAATTAAACCCCTTAATGATTATACAGTAGAAGTGACAAGTAGATTCAAGGGATTAGATCTGATAGAGAGCCTGAAGAACTATGGATGGAGGTTCATCACATTGTACAGGAGGCAGTGATCAACTTCATCCCCAAGAAAAAGAAATGCAAAAAGGCAAAATGGCTGTCTGAGGAGGCTTTACAAATAGCTGAGAAAAGAAGAGAATCGAAAGGCAAAGGAGAAAAGGAAAGATATATCCATCTGAATGCAGAGTTCCAAAGAACAGCAAGGAGAGATAAGAAAGCCTTCCTCAGTGATCAATGCAAAGACATAGAGGAAAACAATAGAGTGGGGAAGACTAGAGATCTCTTCAAGAAAACTAGAGATACCAAGGGAACATTTCATGCAAAGATGGGCTCAATAAATGACAGAAATGGTATGGACATAACAGAAGCAGAAGATATTAAGAAGAGGTGGCAAGAATACACAGAAGAACTATACAAAAAAGATCTTTATGACCCAGATAGTTGTGATGGTGTGATCACTCACCTAGAGCCAGACATCCTAGAATGTGAAGTCAGGTGGGCCTCAGGAAACAATGGAAACAGTGACAGACTTTATTTTTGGGGGGGGCTCCAAAATCACAGCAGATGGTGACTGCAGCCATGAAATTAAAAGACAATTGCTCCTTGGATAAAAAGCTATGACCAATTTAGACAACATATTGAAAAGCAGAGACATTACTTTGCTGACAAATGTCTATCTAGTCAGAACTGGTTTTTCCAGTAGTCATGTATGGATGTGAGAGTTGGACTATAAAGAAAGCTGAGCGCCAAAGAATTGATGCTTTTGAATTGTGGTGTTGGAGAAGACTCTTGAGAGTCACTTGGACTGCAAGGAGATCCAATCAGTCCATCCTAAAGGAGATCAGTCCTGGGTTTTCATTGGAAGGACTGATGTCGAAGCTGAAGCTCCAATACTTTGGTCACCTAATGGGAAGAACTGACTTATTGAAAAAGACCCTGATTCTGGGAAAGATTGAAGGCAGGAGGAGAAGGGAATGGCAGAGGGGATAAGATGGTTGGATGGTATCACCCACACTGTGGACATGAGTTTGAGCAAGCTCCGGGAGTTAGCGATGGGCAGGGAGGCCTGGTGTACTGCAGTCCATGGGGTCACAAAGAGTCAGACACGACCGAGCAACTGAACTGAACGGAACTGAAAAAGAAATATGTGGAATTCTCCAGACAAGAATACTGGAGTGGTTTGTCATTTATTTCTCCAGGGGATCTTCCTGACCCAGGGATAGAACCTGGATCTCCTGGGTTACAGGCAGATTCCTTACCATCTGAGTCACCAGGGAATGTCTCAAAAAGAATACAGCAGCTCTAAAGGTAGTAAAAGAGAAGAGACTTCAATATATATTAAACGAGAAAAGTAATTCCGGCAGTGAAAAGCTGGAGGAAGGACTCAGTTCTTGTCTCCTCTGAAGAAGGAATTCAGCAAAGAGACCAAGATTGTGAAAAAGGTAAAAGTGTTTGTTACAAGAAAAATACATGTAGAAAAAACAAAATCCATGTGAAAGAGCACATAGGCAACCTTGGAATGAGTTGTGTTCCATAGGGGTGGCTTAGATTGCTTACTTAGGGGCAGTTTTCCAGATTTTTTTGGGTCAATCATCCCCTATTTGGTCTTGATGTGGTCATCTCTCAGCCAAGATGGATTCCACCTGGTGTCTTTTCCTCCTTTTGTCCTTCCCCTAGACTGAGGAGCTTCTCTGTCCATGTGTCTGACCAGAAAACCCACAAGAAAGTGCCCAGTCAGGGCTCAGTGCTCCTGCTGGCATGCATCTTACAGCATCAGCAGGAGACCAGCTGCAGCTGCTCAGTCCAGGGCCTGTACATCTCTTACCTCAAAGGCATGGTACCATATAGAGTATATATTAGTTTCTGTTGCTGCTGTAGAAGTTTATTGAAAACTTAGTGGCTTAATACAACACAAATTTATTATCCGACAGTTCTGATGATGCAAGTCTCAGTTCGGTTCAGTCACTCAGTTGTGTCACACTCTTTGCAACCCATGACCCACAGCACACCAGGCCTCCCTGTCCATCACCAACTCCCGGAGTTTACCCAAACTCATGTTGATTGAGTCGGTGATGCCATCCAACCATCTCATCCTCTGTTGTCCTCTTCTCCTCCTGCCCTCAATCTTTCCCAGCATCAGGGTCTTTTNTTGTTGATCAGCTGCTCAGTTGTGTCCAACTCTTTGCAACCCCATGGACTGCAGCTTACCAGGCTTCCTTGTCCTTCACCACCTCCTGGAGTTTGCACACATTCTTGTCCATTTTGTTGGTCGTGCCATCCAACCATCTCATCCTCTGCTGCCCCCAACTCCTGCCTTCAGTCCTTCCCAGCATCAGGGTCTTTTCCAGTGAGTCAGTTCTTCACATTAGGTGGCCAGAGTTTTGGAGCTTCAGCTTCAGCTTTAGTCCTTCCAGTGAATATCCAAGTTTAATTTCCTTTAGGATTGACTGGTTTGATCTCCTTGCAGTCCAAGGGACTCTCAAGAGTCTTCTCCAGCACCACTGTTCAAAAGCATCAGTTCTTTGGTGCCCAACCTTCTTTATGGTCCAAATCTCACATCCGTACACGACTACTGAAAAAACCATAGCTTTGACTATACAAACCTTTGTCGGCAAAGTTATGTCTCTGCTTTTTAATACACTGCCTAGATTTGTCATAGCTTTTCTTCCAGGGAGCAATTATCTTTTAATTTTGTGGCTGTAGTCACTGTCCGTAGGGATTTTGGAGCCCAAGAAAATAAAGTCTGTCACTGTTTCCATCCCTCCCCCCATCTATTTGCTATGAAGTGAGGTCTTTTATGACCTAGTTTCATAAATTACATACTCTTACTTTGCCATGGCTATTGGTCACACAGGCCAGTTCTGGTCCAGTGTAGGAGGAGACTACAAAGAGTATGAATAGGGGTCAGGGATCATGGAACAGGCTTGGCTCAGTACTACCAGGGGGAAAGTTGTCTGACTCCCCAGACTGACAGTCCCAAAATAATTTGAGTCAATTATTAGTGAAAGATTAGGTGAACTCTGCTCCCCCTGCACCTTTTTAGACATTTGAACACTAAACCTGAAGA
Organism: Raphicerus campestris; assembly: GCA_006410735.1. Classification (NCBI taxonomy): domain Eukaryota; kingdom Metazoa; phylum Chordata; class Mammalia; order Artiodactyla; family Bovidae; genus Raphicerus; species Raphicerus campestris. Next base: position 211,759 of record SJYW01056855.1, on the reverse strand, counting down.
ATTTTTTTTTCTCCTGTGTGGCAGGCATGTGGAACTTCCTCAGCAAGGGACTGAACCCACGCCCTCCACATGGGAAGCTTGGAGTCCTCACTGCTGGACCACCAGGGAGGTGCTGAAAAAACATTTTATATCTATTTGTTGATGACAGACAGGAGTCATAGTGGAATAATCACAGTTCACACAACCAAAATGGGGTTGGGCAGCCATTGAGCACCTGGGCTCAAACGTATCACCGCAACACTGAGAAATGGAGCTTTCTGAACGGCATCAAATCAAGGATACCTCCGCTAGCTGTAGTTTTGTCTCAAGATTTCCCCTTGCATTTTTGTAACCATTTCAGACCCAAACCAATCCTTGATTGACAAGCACCTTTATTTTTTTTTCCCAGCTCCAATCATAATTCTTAATGAATGACTTATGTAACTGCAGCCTTACTATTTTTGCCTTTATAAGCACACAAGTCAAATACTTCTTGAGTCTATATCTCCTGCCTACAGGCCTAACAAATCCCATATTAATGTCTCTTCCTTTCAACCAGGTCTTTGTTTCAGAGATTTTGGTTTACTTTGCATGTATATGTCTATTTTAAAAGTTTGTGCATTTAAGGCAAAAACTCAACTTTTGAAAAAGAGTTTAGCAATTGTATACTAGCAATCACTAGTCAGTCTTATAACTTGAATTGTGAAGAATTATACAGTTACAGGGTAATATCTACATATGCTTCAAGAATGATTGCATCATTATTTTGAAATAAAATTATACTGACTAGTATGAAAGAAGCTGTATAGAAGTTCTATACAGTCAGCAAAAACAAGACTAGGAGCTGACTGTGGCTCAGATCATGAGACTTAAATTGAAGAAAGTAGGGAAAACCACTAAGACCATTTAGGTATGACCTAAATTAAACCCCTTAATGATTATACAGTAGAAGTGACAAGTAGATTCAAGGGATTAGATCTGATAGAGAGCCTGAAGAACTATGGATGGAGGTTCATCACATTGTACAGGAGGCAGTGATCAACTTCATCCCCAAGAAAAAGAAATGCAAAAAGGCAAAATGGCTGTCTGAGGAGGCTTTACAAATAGCTGAGAAAAGAAGAGAATCGAAAGGCAAAGGAGAAAAGGAAAGATATATCCATCTGAATGCAGAGTTCCAAAGAACAGCAAGGAGAGATAAGAAAGCCTTCCTCAGTGATCAATGCAAAGACATAGAGGAAAACAATAGAATGGGGAAGACTAGAGATCTCTTCAAGAAAACTAGAGATACCAAAGGAACATTTCATGCAAAGATAAGCTCAATAAAGGACAGAAATGGTATGGACATAACAGAAGCAGAAGATATTAAGAAGAGGTGGCAAGAATACACAGAAGAACTATACAAAAAAGATCTTTATGACCCAGATAGTTGCGATGGTGTGATCACTCACCTAGAGCCAGACATCCTAGAATGTGAAGTCAAGTGGGCCTCAGGAAACAGTGGAAACAGTGACAGACTTTATTTTGGGGGGGCTCCAAAATCACAGCAGATGGTGACTGCAGCCATGAAATTAAAAGACATTTGCTCCTTGGAAAAAAAGCTATGACCAATTTAGACAACATATTGAAAAGCAGAGACATTACTTTGCTGACAAATGTCTATCTAGTCAAAACTGGTTTTTCCAGTAGTCATGTATGGATGTGAGAGTTGGACTATAAAGAAAGCTGAGCGCCAAAGAATTGATGCTTTTGAATTGTGGTGTTGGAGAAGACTCTTGAGAGTCACTTGGACTGCAAGNCTTCAATGCAAGCAACATTGCATCTCTGACTACCCTTCCATAGTCACCTTTTCTTCTGACTACAGCCTAAGAAGGTTCTCATCTTTAAGGATTAATATGATGACATAGGCCTACCTGAATAATTCAGGATAGTCTCCCCATCTTAAAATGCTTAATGACATCTGCAAAATCCTTCTTTGTCATGCAACATAACCTATTCTTAGGTTCTGGGCATTAGGGAGTGGACCTCCTGGGGAGGAGGTGTTATACTACTGTATTACTCTACCATTTTGTGTAAAAAATATTTAAACATACTGTGTCTAAAAGGGCACGCAACAAACTGGTGTGTTTGGGGAGAACTGGGTAGCTGGGGGATAGGAAGGCTGACATTTCACTATATATATACACCCTTCTGATCATCTTGATTTTTAATCAATGTGCTTGTATTTATTTAAAATAAGTAAAAAATTTAAGGCTCTTAAGCGGTGTGGTGGTTCACTGGTGTTGTATTGTTTGTCTGTGAGTCTTTAATTTGTTGTTGGTCAGTTGCCCAGTCGTGTCTGACTCTTTGAGACCCCAAGGACTGCAGCACACCAGGTCTCCCTGATCTCTCACCAGCTCTTGGGGTTTTCCCATGTTCATGTTCATTGCATCGGTGATGCCATCCAGCCATCTCATCCTCTGACTCCTTTCCCCTTCTGCTCTCAATCTTTCCCAGCATCAGGGACTTTTACAATGAATCCGTTCAGTTCAGTTCTCTTATTAAAAACAAACATCCTTTCAACCACCGAGAGGGTCACTAGGCGGTGCCCTTTCACTCCTTCTGAAAAGTCCTAGTCACATGGTTTTGACCTTGCCTGCTGTTTGCTCTTGTGGGAACTTTGTTCCTCCAGGAGGAATGGAGCCCCCAGGTCCTTGCAATGGATCACAAGGATTAAACTGTGGGTCACCAAAACATGAACAATGGTAGGCATCAGCACACAGACCCCTTGCATTCAGTTTCATGAATTTCTTTACCATCCTATTACATTTGAAGCCTGTTTTCTCCTCTGTAAAATAGGGGTTATAATAGGGCCAGCTCATGGAAGTGATATTAGGAAGACTAAACAAGAATCTGCATGAACCTGTCTAAAAAGACACACCTAGTTAAGTGTTGGGTAAATGTTAGCTATCGATATTAACATCCACTTCCCTGGTTAGGCTGTTTTCCCACTAACTCTCCTAGTTGTGTCCTAGTTTTCTAGCCTTTCGGTTCAATTCAGTCACTCAGTTGTGTCTGACTCTTTGCGAGCCTATGGACTGCAGCACACCAGGCCTCCCTGTTTGTCACCATCTCCCGGAGTTTACTCAAAGTTGTGTCCATTGAGTCGGTGATGCCATCCAACCATCTCATCCTCTGTCATCCCCTTCTCCTCCTGCCTTCAATCTTTTCCAGCATCAGGGTCTTTACCAGTGAGTCAGTTCTTTGCATCAGGTGGCCAAAGTATTGGAGTTTCAGCGTCATCACCAGTCCTTCCAATGGATATTCAGGACTGATTTCCTTTAGGATGGACTGGTTGGATCTCCTTGCAGTCCAAGGGACTCTCAAGAGTCTCCTCCAACACCACAGTTCAAAAGCATCAATTCTTCAGTGCTCAGCTTGTTTTTATAGTCCAACTCTCACATCCATGCATGACTACTGGAAAAACCATAGCTTTGACTAGATGAACATTTGTCAGCAAAGTAATGTCTCTGTTTTTTAATATGCTGTCTAGGGTTTGTCATCCTGGAGGATGGCATGGCAACCGACTCCAGAATTCTTGCCTGGAGAATCCCTGTGGACAGAAGGGCCTGGTGGGCCCATGGGGTTGCAAAGAAATGGACACAACTGAGCAACTAAGCACAGGTTTGTCATAGCTTTTCTTCCAAGGAGTAAGCGTCTTTTAATTTTATGGCTGCCATCACCATCTGCAGTGCTTTTGGAGCCCAAGAAAATAACGTCTGTCACTGTTGCCATTGTTTCCCCATCTATTTGCCATGAAGTGATGGGACCGGATGCCATGATCTTAGTTTTCTCAATGTTGAGTTTTAAGCCAACTTTTTCACTCCCCTCTTTCACTTTCATCAAGAGGCTCTTCAGTTCCTCTTCGCTTTCTGCCATAAGTGTGGTGTCATCTGCATATCTGAGGTTATTGATATTTCTTCCAACAGTCTTGATTCTTGTTTGTGCTTGGTCCAGCCCAGCATTGAACATGATGTACTCTGCATAGAAGTTAAATAAGCAGGGTGACAATATACAGACTTGTACTCCTTTCCCAATTTGGAACCAGTCTGTTGTTCCATGTCCACTTCTAACTGTTGCTTCTTGACCTGCATACAGATTCTCAGGAGGCAGGTCAGGTGGCCTGGTATTCCCATCTCTTGAAGAATTTCCCAGAGTTTCTTGTGATCCACACAGTCAAAGGCTTCAGTGTAGTCAGTGAAGCAGATGTTTTTCTCTGGACTTCTGTTGCTTTTTCTGTGATCCAACAGATGTTGGCAATTTGATCTGTGGTTCCTCTTCCTTTTCTAAAACCAGCTTGAACGTCTGGAAGTTCACTGTTTATGAAGAATTGGAGAATTTTGAGCATTACTTTATTAGTGTGTGACATGAGTGCAATTATGCAGTAGTTTAAACATTCTTTGGCATTTCCTTTCTTTGGGATTGGAACGAAAACTGTCTGTTGTAGGTTTTTCATTTGTGATAATCATGGGGTTCATATATGTTGACCTATAACTGCATCCTACTCATTTTAAGCTGGCAGTCATTTAAATTCAAATTTTTACTTCCCTTCCCCACATGTGTTTTGATGTCATATTTTATATCTTCATGTTTATCCCTTAATATATGTAGTATTTATAATTCCTTTTATAATTTTTGTTTTCTCATCTTCATTCTAGCTTATTTCAGTGGTTGATCCCCAGTGTTTACTATGTGTTTGCCTTTTCTGGTGGGATTTTTCTCTTTCTTAAATATTCTTTCTTCCATTCCACTTAGGGAAGTCCCTTTAACATTTCTTAAAGAGTGGGTTTACTCTTGATGAACTTCCTTAGTTTTTGCTTATCTGAGAAGTTCTTTATCTCTCCTACTCTAAATGATAATCTTGCTGGGTATCCTAGGTTGCAAGTTTTTCGGCTTTTAGCACTTTGAATATATCATTCTACTCCCTTATGACCTGCAGTGTTTCTACTGAGAAATCAGCTGATAGCCCTATGGAGGTTCTCTTGTATATGACTCTTTATTCTCTTGCTGACTTTAGAATTTTCTTATCTTTACTGCTGCTAAGTCACTTCAGTTGTGCCCGACTCTGTGTGACCCCACAGATGGCAGCCCACCAGGCTCCCCCATCGCTGGGATTCTCCAGCCAAGAACACTGGAGTGGGTTGCCATTTCCTTCTCCAATGCATGAAAGTGAAAAGTGAAAGTGAAGTCACTCAGTCATGTCTGACTCTTAGCGACCCCATGGACTGCAGCCTACCAGGCTCCTCCATCCATGGGCTTTTCCAGGCAAGGGTACAGGAGTAGGGTGCCATCTTTCCTCCTGCTATCTTAATTCTGATATGTTTTGGTATGGGGTTGTTTATCTTATATGGAGCCCTCTATACTTCCTGTACTTGGATATCTGTTTCCTTCCTCAGATTCCAGATATTTTCAACAATAACTATGTCAAAAACAGTTGCCATCCCCTTCTCTGTCTCTGGTCCTTCTGGGATCCTTATAATGTGAATATCTGTATGCTTAATGTTACCCCCAAAAACCTCTTAAGCTGTTTTCATTTTTTACAGTTTGTGTCTCTTTCTTCTTCTTTCTCTTTGACTGTACTTTGAGGCAAGCAGGGTCAAACCCATGCCCTCTGCAGTGGATGTGTGGAATCCTAACCAATGGATTGCTAGGGAATTCCCTAAAATTTGTGTCTCTTTTTACTGTTCCAGTTGAGTAATTTCCATTATTCTATCTTCCAGATAAGTTATATTTTCTTCTGTATCACATAGTCTTCTAATCATTCCTTTACTGTATTTTCATTTCATTTCTGATTGGGTCTTTTTATATCCCAAACTCGAGTCTGCTGCATTGCAGACAGCTTCTTTACCATCTGAGCCACTAGGGAAGCCCCTATTTTCTACTTGCATGTGACATTTTTTCAGTAGATCTTTTCTTTCCCTAATTCAGTTAACATTTTTATAACCAATGCCTTGAACTCTCTATCTGGAAAATTGTTTATTTATGCTTCATTTTTTTTTTCCTGGGATTTCTCTTGCTGTTTCAGGTGAGAGTATTTCTTCTGCCTTTTTCATTTTGGTTAACTTTCTCTGCCTCTGTCAATCAGGTTATACAGTTATGTACTATAGTCTTGAAGTAATGTTCTTATGTGGGAGTATCCCTGTGTAGGCTATGTGTGCCCAATGCCTTAAATGGGAGGGCTGGAATTAGGTGAATGTAAGTCACATTTTTCTTCAGAGTATGCTGGCATTTCTCACCTTGGTACTGAGTGTGGCTGGAGATGAAGAGTCTAGAGGTACAGCTGGAGTGAGCTGGGCCTTCCACTCTGGTCGGTGACCATCACTGCCCTACTGGGAGCAGGTTCTGAACCCAAGTTCCTGCGACAGAAGCCTTGAGGGTCTGGCCCAAGCTGGTTCTCTTCCCCTTAAGTGTATGTATTCCCTTCTCCCCACACCAGAATCCTTGCCCAGAGGGATGACGTGCTGAAGCCACGGGCCTGCGTGGGTTCCTCTGTCGTGTGGGCTGCAGACAGAGGCCCCTCGCTGCCTTCAACGTGCTGCCAGGGCAGGCGCCTGCGATTGTTTCCTTCACTCTGCTTAGACTCAGCCTTGGGTGTAGGTTCACTTTGTCCCTCACAGGTCATCCCTGACTCTAGACCTTCCGCCTGACCCCCTGCACTTTTACGGAGCCACAGAGCAGGGCAGTTGGGACCCACAGAGATTCTTGCATTGTGAGTGACTGCCATCGGAGTTCTGGGATGCTTTGGTGTGCTGCTTGAATAAGTGCCAACAATGGCTACTGGCACCTCACCCAGGCTCTACCCTGGAGCTGGGTCACCTGTGCCCCACAGTAGGTTCTTCTTCCTGGTTATGATTGCTCCAGACCCTACCTGCTGCCTCCTTTTTTCCCTGCAAGGAAAGGCCAAATGTACCAGAAGCCTTCTAAGTTACTGGGTCCACCCCATTCCTGATGCTGCTCTGTGTGCCAAGTCTGGACATAGCCTTCTTTTGATACCATCTCTGAGAAACACAATGGTTCACAAGGCAAAGAGGTTTGCTTTCTTCAAGGAAAACTGCTATTGAAGGGTCAGGGTGGAGGGAGGGGGTGGTGGTTAGGGATTCCTGGTAGATGAGCAAAAATCATTTTCTTACATGGAAAGGAAAAAAAAGAATCTTGAACAGATAAGAAGGAAGTAGTAATTGTTATCTGCTGGGATCATTATAAGATGGAAGGAAATTACTTAGATTAATTGCTTCTGAAGACATAGCTCTCATTGCTCACTTAAAAGACTCGCGACAGAGTTAGAAAAAAATGATCCTATGATTAGACTTTCAGAGTGGGCTACTAACTGTGTGGCATTCCCAGTATGCTTCCAGACGGGACATTTGTTTATGAAGCTTCTATTGAGTGCAAAGTCATTGACCAGAACTTATGATTTAATGGTTACCTCATCCTTAGGATTGCTAAATGTGCCTTTGTTCTGGTATTGTCTTGTATCATAGTTATTAAGTGGTGTATATAGTTAGGTATTATTTTACAGAATTAAGAAAGAAAAGATCTTTGTCGTTCCAGTGTATACTTCAAAACTAGCTGATAAGATGCTGTGATGTTGATTTAGGCATTGATGGTCCTCTGGTGTATGTTTAGAAAAACATAATCATAGGGAGCAAAGTAACAGCTTAGTTGAGGGGTAACAATTGTAAAGTAGACCTTACTCTTCAAATAAGGGTTCCACACTTGCTTTCAGGGTCTGTCACTTTCCACTTCCCCGGGGTTGAAAATCGTACATGAGAAGTGACCAATAAACGTGCCAATAGAAGCATCTATGCAACATGGAGTACTTTGTGAGGGGAGGGAGTGTGGTGGGCAATTCCTGGGGCCTTGGGGGAGCTGGGTGTGGTTCTGGGCAGCACGAAGCTTCTCATCATCGGCCCAAGTGCAGCCAAGCCCCTCTCGCAGGGACTCATGATATAGGATACTTGGCGCTTCCAACTTCTTTTCAGCACTATCACCTATATCCAGAAAGTTAATCTGTGCATGCGTCCTATCCTATCACCCCCACTTTATAGTTGAAGGACACATTTGGCTCAAGATCGTGTAGGAAGGTGGCAGAGCCTGGACTCTACCAGGTGTTTGTCTTATAAAATTTCTAACAGAAAAGTTGAGAGAATAGCTGGCAGGTCCAATGTGGCCGCGGCCATCGCCTTAGATATTGTCTCTGGCTACTTTCATGGTTTAAGAGCGGATCTGAGCCGTTCCCACAGAGACCATTTCAACCTGAAAAGCTGAGACTATTTCCTACTGGCCCTGTCTATAAAGGTTGTACACCTGAGTTTCACTCTCTTTTCTACCTTTTGATATATTACATGTAATCTATTACACCAGGGAAGATGGGGATTCCCCTGGTGGTCCGGTGGCTAAGACTCCAGACTCCCAGTGCAGTGGGGCCCAGGTTCGATCCTTGATTAGGGAACTAGATCCCACATGCCCCAACCAAAGAGTATATGTGCCACAGCTAAAGATCTCACATGTGACAAAGAAGATCCCATGTGTTGCAACTAAGACCGAGTGCCACCAAATGAATAAATATTAAAAAAACACACACACAAAACTTCTGAACTGGTTCAGCATATAAACAATCTGCACAAATGGACATTTATAAAGAACTATTTATTCATTTATTGATTTCTCTTTATTATTTATCATCCATCCCACTTTTCCTCCCCTGAGATCACAGAAGACATCGCAGAAGGGTTCACAAAATTAGCAGACATTTGCCAGTGAGAACTTGAAAGGGATACTTTGATTCTTTTTTCTCTCTTTTGCCCGCATAGGGATATTTGTGACAGTGTAACTGTCTGCCTGGTGAATCTGGGATAGCAATATAAATGGGTGGAGCTGTGAGTGAGCTCACCACTGTACAATTTTTTCTCGGAAACAAACTCTCCATGACAGCCCTTAGCATCCAAGGGCAGAAGGGCCAAGTACATGGGGGTCTCTGCTCCTTCTTCTGGGCTTTGGGGGCTTTGGGTCCCCCCNCAGAAGCCTTGAGGGTCTGGCCCAAGCTGGTTCTCTTCCCCTTAAGTGTATGTATTCCCTTCTCCCCACACCAGAATCCTTGCCCAGAGGGATGAAGTGCTGAAGCCACGGGCCTGCGTGGGTTCCTCTGTCGTGTGGGCTGCAGACAGAGGCCCCTCGCTGCCTTCAACGTGCTGCCAGGGCAGGCGCCTGCGATTGTTTCCTTCACTCTGCTTAGACTCAGCCTTGGGTGTAGGTTCACTTTGTCCCTCACAGGTCATCCCTGACTCTAGACCTTCCGCCTGACCCCCTGCACTTTTACAGAGCCACAGAGCAGGGCAGTTGGGACCCACAGAGATTTTTGCATTGTGAGTGACTGCCATCGGAGTTCTGGGATGCTTTGGTGTGCTGCTTGAATAAGTGCCAACAATGGCTATTGGCACCTCACCCAGGCTCTACCCTGGAGCTGGGTCACCTGTGCCCCACAGTAGGTTCTTCTTCCTGGTTATGGTTGCTCCAGACCCTACCTGCTACCTCCTTTTTTCCCTGCAAGGAAAGGCCAAATGTACCAGAAGCCTTCTAAGTTACTGGGTCCACCCCATTCCTGATGCTGCTCTGTGTGCCAAGTCTGGACATAGCCTTCTTTTGATACCATCTCTGAGAAACACAATGGTTCACAAGGCAAAGAGGTTTGCTTTCTTCAAGGAAAACTGCTATTGAAGGGTCAGGGTGGAGGGAGGGGGTGGTGATTAGGGATTCCTGGTAGATGAGCAAAAATCATTTTCTTACATGGAAAGGAAAAAAAAGAATCTTGAACAGATAAGAAGGAAGTAGTAATTGTTATCTGCTGGGATCATTATAAGATGGAAGGAAATTACTTAGATTAATTGCTTCTGAAGACATAGCTCTCATTGCTCACTTAAAAGACTCGCGACAGAGTTAGAAAAAAATGATCCTATGATTAGACTTTCAGAGTGGGCTACTAACTGTGTGGCATTCCCAGTATGCTTCCAGACGGGACATTTGTTTATGAAGCTTCTATTGAGTGCAAAGTCATTGACCAGAACTTATGATTTAATGGTTACCTCATCCTTAGGATTGCTAAATGTGCCTTTGTTCTGGTATTGTCTTGTATCATAGTTATTAAGTGGTGTATATAGTTAGGTATTATTTTACAGAATTAAGAAAGAAAAGATCTTTGTCGTTCCAGTGTATACTTCAAAACTAGCTGATAAGATGCTGTGATGTTGATTTAGGCATTGATGGTCCTCTGGTGTATGTTTAGAAAAACATAATCATAGGGAGCAAAGTAACAGCTTAGTTGAGGGGTAACAATTGTAAAGTAGACCTTACTCTTCAAATAAGGGTTCCACACTTGCTTTCAGGGTCTGTCACTTTCCACTTCCCCGGGGTTGAAAATCGTACATGAGAAGTGACCAATAAACGTGCCAATAGAAGCATCTATGCAACATGGAGTACTTTGTGAGGGGAGGGAGTGTGGTGGGCAATTCCTGGGGCCTTGGGGGAGCTGGGTGTGGTTCTGGGCAGCACGAAGCTTCTCATCATCGGCCCAAGTGCAGCCAAGCCCCTCTCGCAGGGACTCATGATATAGGATACTTGGCGCTTCCAACTTCTTTTCAGCACTATCACCTATATCCAGAAAGTTAATCTGTGCATGCGTCCTATCCTATCACCCCCACTTTATAGTTGAAGGACACATTTGGCTCAAGATCGTGTAGGAAGGTGGCAGAGCCTGGACTCTACCAGGTGTTTGTCTTGTAAAATTTCTAACAGAAATGTTGAGAGAATAGCTGGCAGGTCCAATGTGGCCGCGGCCATCGCCTTAGATATTGTCTCTGGCTACTTTCATGGTTTAAGAGCGGATCTGAGCCGTTCCCACAGAGACCATTTCAACCTGAAAAGCTGAGACTATTTCCTACTGGCCCTGTCTATAAAGGTTGTACACCTGAGTTTCACTCTCTTTTCTACCTTTTGATATATTACATGTAATCTATTACACCAGGGAAGATGGGGATTCCCCTGGTGGTCCGGTGGCTAAGACTCCAGACTCCCAGTGCAGTGGGGCCCAGGTTCGATCCTTGATTAGGGAACTAGATCCCACATGCCCCAACCAAAGAGTATATGTGCCACAGCTAAAGATCTCACATGTGACAAAGAAGATCCCATGTGTTGCAACTAAGACCGAGTGCCACCAAATGAATAAATATTAAAAAAACACACACACAAAACTTCTGAACTGGTTCAGCATATAAACAATCTGCACAAATGGACATTTATAAAGAACTATTTATTCATTTATTGATTTCTCTTTATTATTTATCATCCATCCCACTTTTCCTCCCCTGAGATCACAGAAGACATTGCAGAAGGGTTCACAAAATTAGCAGACATTTGCCAGTGAGAACTTGAAAGGGATACTTTGATTCTTTTTTCTCTCTTTTGCCCGCATAGGGATATTTGTGACAGTGTAACTGTCTGCCTGGTGAATCTGGGATAGCAATATAAATGGGTGGAGCTGTGAGTGAGCTCACCACTGTACAATTTTTTCTCGGAAACAAACTCTCCATGACAGCCCTTAGCATCCAAGGGCAGAAGGGCCAAGTACATGGGGGTCTCTGCTCCTTCTTCTGGGCTTTGGGGGCTTTGGGTCCCCCCCATGTCAGTTCTCACCCACCCTGGGCAGCAGGCATTCAGGAGGATATTGTCCCTTCCTCTCTGCTCACTCAGTTTCCTGGCCTGGATTCTAGACAGGACTGTGACTCCAATTTTCATCACTCCACATGCGGTATCAGGCCTGCCCTCCTTCCTGTGCACTCCGTTCTTTGTGTCTTCCACAAACTTGTTCCTGAGCCCCACCAGCTCCTCCTCCATGATGATCTCCCTCCTCAGTTTCTGCTACAGTTTTTGATGTGCAGGTTTGAAAAGCTGCAAAGCTCACTCTGCTTGACACATGTACCACTCTGCCTAAAACACAATACAGATCATTGCCTAGAAGGGTGAGCACAAGCATGATAAATACCCAATTTGCTGGGGTGGTGGACCTCAACCGTCCATTTGATGGCCAATTACCAGTTTCTGTGAGATTAGTTAAGACTGCTTATACAATAGAAGTGCATGCAACAGCCTGTTGGCCTGTCACAGCCATGATGTCTAGGATGATAACAGAAAAAGAAATGCTCCAATGGGGAGATCAGTGTCCATATATACTGGTGCCTGGAGGGTCTGAGCACAGACGGTGACATCCTCTCTTAGCTCACTTATCCCAGATGCCTGTAAGGTGAAGCTACATGCTGTCAAGACCACTCCTGCTTGAAACTTGACAAGGTCAGCAGAAGCCCTGGGAACATCTATGGGATATGGTCATAGGACGTGGTGATGAACTGAACCTGTTGAACATGGCCAGGCTCGGGGTGTGCAGGGCCTTTTCAAGCAGAGCTGACCAGGCTGGGGGCCAGCAGTGGTGGGACAGCATGGGACTGGGTGGGGGTCTGTCACAGTCAGAACAGCCAAGGACTGTGTTCCCGTGTCCAGTGCTGTGACTACTTGAGAAGGAGGCCCTGCCCCTTTCCTTCCCTCCTAGGAGAGGCTGGACGTTACAGAGGTTTCCTAATGACCACTCCTGATTGCACCCCTTGCTGGTGCAGCATCCTGAGCCAACCCAGGGCACAACCCTGTTTTGATCCCACCTCTGAGATGCACTGTGGTTTGCAGGGTGGAGTGGTGAGCATCCTCCAAACAAAACTGCTTGGTGAATGGTCATTAGGGTACTAGGGATTCCTGGCAGGGGAATAAAAATCATTAGTGGTGATGCATGCATACATGTGTAGGTCTCCAAAGAGAGGAAGGAGTACAGTTATTATCTTGTGCTGGGTCCATCAAGCCCACAGAATTGGAATGGTTGCTTCTTCCTAAGATGCAATGAAATTACTTAGGGTAACTGCTTCGAACTGTGGTGTTGAAGATTCTTAAGACTCCCTTGGACAACAAGGAGATCAAACCAGTCCATCCTAAAGGAATTCAACCCTGAATATTCATTGGAAGGACTGATGCTGAAGCTGAAGCTCCAATACTTTGGCCACCTGAGGCAAAGAACAGACTCATTGGAAAAGAGCCTGATGCTGGGAAAGACTGAAGGCAAGCGGAGAAGGGGTGACAGAGGGTGAGATGGCTGGATCGCATCATTGACTCAATGGACATAAGTCTGAACAAGCTCCAGGAGATGGTGAAGGACAGGGAAGCCTGGCGTGCTGCAGTCCATGGGGTCGCAAAGAGTGGAACACAACTGAGCAACTGAAAAACAACTACTTCTGAGGACATAGCTCTGCTTGCTCTCTTGATAGAAACTCAGCTTGTTAAAGACTTTGATCCTGTGATTGATTAGACTTTCAGTGTGGGCAGGCTACCTGACTCTGTGGAATTCAATGTGTCCCATATGGAAGGGTTGTTTATGAAACTTTTACTGTGTTCAGGGCCATTGACAGGAATGTTGTATTTAAAAGTTACATATCCCTAAGTTTGTTGAAAATGTGTACGTTTTGATTTGTCTTCAGTTCAGTTCAGTCGCTCACTCGTGTCTAACTCTTTACGACCCCATGAATCGCAGCACGCCAGGCCTCCCTGTCCATCACCAATTCCTGGAGGTCACTCAGACTCGCGTCCATCGAGTCCGTGATGCCATCCAGCCATCTCATCCTCGGTCGTCCCCTTCTCCTCCTGCCCCCAGTCCCTCCCAGCATCAGTCTTTTCCAATGATTTGTCTTAGGTCATAGTACTGGTTTATCATGTGGGCTTTATTTTTCTGGAACTAAGGGTGATCATTGCGATTCCACTATCCATTTCCAAACTAGCAGGTATGATGCTGACTATTGATCTTAACATTGATGATCCTCTGCTGTCATATGGTGTGGGGTGTAGGGGGACGAGGAAAGTAACAGACTAGTTGAAGGCTTACAGTTGTGAAGTCAACCTGAATCTTCAGGGAAGGGTCCTGCCTTTGCCTTTAGGGGCTGTTGCTTCACCAAGGCTGACAATCAGAGGTGGACAGTGACAGGTAACCATGACAGAAGGGGCATCTGTACCACATGGAGCTTCTGTGAAGAGGCGATGTGGGGGACAGTCTCTGGGGCCTTGGGGAGCCGGATATGGTGTTGGGAAGTGTCAGGGGACGTTCAGTTTTAAGGGATCCAATATATTATTTTCTTCTTTTGTGTGCCGTTTCTCAGGGACTCCATTCCTTATCAGTTCCTGGAAAACAGGAACGAGCAGAGCTGCATGCAGTTCTCAGGACTGAGATCATGAGAAAAGGCACCTGTTTGGATTCCTTTCAGTGACTCCCTTCAATGACCATTTACTTAAAGGCAGTCTAGTCAGTTATGCCCCTCTTACTCAGGATATGGAATGCTTTCTGGCCCTTTTAAGATTGTTATTTGCTTGGCTTTGTTTTTGCTCAACTATTTTACTGCCTAAAGCTGCCTTGTATGAAGATATATAAACGTGCATTTCTGCAAATAAAGCACCCTTGTTTCACTCGAGACTTGGATCCCCCGCGTCACTCTTCTCGTCGACTCCAGTCCCCAGGTCCCTGTCTACAAAGACCGTGACAGGGAAGCCCTGGGTGCAGCTGGGGCCCTCTTTCAGGGACTCATGATATAGGATACCTGGCACTTCCGATCTATTTTCAGCACTGTCATCTATATCCAGACAGTTAACCTTTGCAGTACCACAATCCTATGACAGTTCTCATTTTACAATTGAGGGGATACAGCAGATGTGGGATTTTGCTCAAGGTCACACAGGAAAGTTGCAGAGCCAGGCTTTTTTGGTTCAAGATGTTTATCTTGAAAGATTTTAAGTAGAAAGTTGAAAGCATAATAGTGGATACCCATGTGTCCTCCCAACTAGGTTCAACTGTTAGGAATATGTCACTCTAGTTACGTGTTCCACTTCTGTGTATAGTTTGCAGAACCACGCTGATGTTGCAGACCTCCTGAGACCTCACCCCACAAAACGACACACTCACCCTGAAGAGATCTGACAGTGACCTCTCATACCCGCTCATACCCATCCATTCTCAGTTTTCCCCATTGTCTCAGATTCTTGTAGGATCTTACCTCTCATACCAGCACCCCCTCACATTTCACACTTAAAATTGGTTTTTTCCCAATGAGTTTGGTGTTTACAGGCACCAGAGCAGAGGTTTTCCCTCATGGTGTGGTCCATGTCATACTAGAGGCTGGTCAGCTAACGCTGGCAGACCNTTACTCTTCAAATAAGGGTTCCACACTTGCTTTCAGGGTCTGTCACTTTCCACTTCCCCGGGGTTGAAAATCGTACATGAGAAGTGACCAATAAACGTGCCAATAGAAGCATCTATGCAACATGGAGTACTTTGTGAGGGGAGGGAGTGTGGTGGGCAATTCCTGGGGCCTTGGGGGAGCTGGGTGTGGTTCTGGGCAGCACGAAGCTTCTCATCATCGGCCCAAGTGCAGCCAAGCCCCTCTCGCAGGGACTCATGATATAGGATACTTGGCGCTTCCAACTTCTTTTCAGCACTATCACCTATATCCAGAAAGTTAATCTGTGCATGCGTCCTATCCTATCACCCCCACTTTATAGTTGAAGGACACATTTGGCTCAAGATCGTGCAGGAAGGTGGCAGAGCCTGGACTCTACCAGGTGTTTGTCTTGTAAAATTTCTAACAGAAATGTTGAGAGAATAGCTGGCAGGTCCAATGTGGCCGCGGCCATCGCCTTAGATATTGTCTCTGGCTACTTTCATGGTTTAAGAGCGGATCTGAGCCGTTCCCACAGAGACCATTTCAACCTGAAAAGCTGAGACTATTTCCTACTGGCCCTGTCTATAAAGGTTGTACACCTGAGTTTCACTCTCTTTTCTACCTTTTGATATATTACATGTAATCTATTACACCAGGGAAGATGGGGATTCCCCTGGTGGTCCGGTGGCTAAGACTCCAGACTCCCAGTGCAGTGGGGCCCAGGTTCGATCCTTGATTAGGGAACTAGATCCCACATGCCCCAACCAAAGAGTATATGTGCCACAGCTAAAGATCTCACATGTGACAAAGAAGATCCCATGTGTTGCAACTAAGACCGAGTGCCACCAAATGAATAAATATTAAAAAAAAACACACACAAAACTTCTGAACTGGTTCAGCATATAAACAATCTGCACAAATGGACATTTATAAAGAACTATTTATTCATTTATTGATTTCTCTTTATTATTTATCATCCATCCCACTTTTCCTCCCCTGAGATCACAGAAGACATTGCAGAAGGGTTCACAAAATTAGCAGACATTTGCCAGTGAGAACTTGAAAGGGATACTTTGATTCTTTTTTCTCTCTTCTGCCCGCATAGGGATATTTGTGACAGTGTAACTGTCTGCCTGGTGAATCTGGGATAGCAATATAAATGGGTGGAGCTGTGAGTGAGCTCACCACTGTACAATTTTTTCTCGGAAACAAACTCTCCATGACAGCCCTTAGCATCCAAGGGCAGAAGGGCCAAGTACATGGGGGTCTCTGCTCCTTCTTCTGGGCTTTGGGGGCTTTGGGTCCCCCCATGTCAGTTCTCACCCACCCTGGGCAGCAGGCATTCAGGAGGATATTGTCCCTTCCTCTCTGCTCACTCAGTTTCCTGGCCTGGATTCTAGACAGGACTGTGACTTCAATTTTCATCACTCCACATGCGGTATCAGGCCTGCCCTCCTTCCTGTGCACTCCGTTCTTTGTGTCTTCCACAAACTTGTTCATGAGCCCCACCAGCTCCTCCTCCATGATGATCTCCCTCCTCAGTTTCTGCTACAGTTTTTGATGTGCAGGTTTGAAAAGCTGCAAAGCTCACTCTGCTTGACACATGTACCACTCTGCCTAAAACACAATACAGATCATTGCCTAGAAGGGTGAGCACAAGCATGATAAATACCCAATTTGCTGGGGGTGGTGGACCTCAACCGTCCATTTGATGGCCAATTACCAGTTTCTGTGAGATTAGTTAAGACTGCTTATACAATAGAAGTGCATGCAACAGCCTGTTGGCCTGTCACAGCCATGATGTCTAGGATGATAACAGAAAA
Source organism: Raphicerus campestris (assembly GCA_006410735.1). NCBI lineage: Eukaryota > Metazoa > Chordata > Mammalia > Artiodactyla > Bovidae > Raphicerus > Raphicerus campestris. Next base: position 194,628 of record SJYW01056855.1, on the reverse strand, counting down.
AGAAATGCTCCAATGGGGAGATCAGTGTCCATATATACTGGTGCCTGGAGGGTCTGAGCACAGACGGTGACATCCTCTCTTAGCTCACTTATCCCAGATGCCTGTAAGGTGAAGCTACATGCTGTCAAGACCACTCCTGCTTGAAACTTGACAAGGTCAGCAGAAGCCCTGGGAACATCTATGGGATATGGTCATAGGACGTGGTGATGAACTGAACCTGTTGAACATGGCCAGGCTCGGGGTGTGCAGGGCCTTTTCAAGCAGAGCTGACCAGGCTGGGGGCCAGCAGTGGTGGGACAGCATGGGACTGGGTGGGGGTCTGTCACAGTCAGAACAGCCAAGGACTGTGTTCCCGTGTCCAGTGCTGTGACTACTTGAGAAGGAGGCCCTGCCCCTTTCCTTCCCTCCTAGGAGAGGCTGGACGTTACAGAGGTTTCCTAATGACCACTCCTGATTGCACCCCTTGCTGGTGCAGCATCCTGAGCCAACCCAGGGCACAACCCTGTTTTGATCCCACCTCTGAGATGCACTGTGGTTTGCAGGGTGGAGTGGTGAGCATCCTCCAAACAAAACTGCTTGGTGAATGGTCATTAGGGTACTAGGGATTCCTGGCAGGGGAATAAAAATCATTAGTGGTGATGCATGCATACATGTGTAGGTCTCCAAAGAGAGGAAGGAGTACAGTTATTATCTTGTGCTGGGTCCACCAAGCCCACAGAATTGGAATGGTTGCTTCTTCCTAAGATGCAATGAAATTACTTAGGGTAACTGCTTCGAACTGTGGTGTTGAAGATTCTTAAGAGTCCCTTGGACAACAAGGAGATCAAACCAGTCCATCCTAAAGGAATTCAACCCTGAATATTCATTGGAAGGACTGATGCTGAAGCTGAAGCTCCAATACTTTGGCCACCTGAGGCAAAGAACAGACTCATTGGAAAAGAGCCTGATGCTGGGAAAGACTGAAGGCAAGCGGAGAAGGGGTGACAGAGGGTGAGATGGCTGGATGGCATCAAAGACTCAATGGACATAAGTCTGAACAAGCTCCAGGAGATGGTGAAGGACAGGGAAGCCTGGCGTGCTGCAGTCCATGGGGTCGCAAAGAGTGGGACACAACTGAGCAACTGAAAAACAACTACTTCTGAGGACATAGCTCTGCTTGCTCTCTTGATAGAAACTCAGCTTGTTAAAGACTTTGATCCTGTGATTGATTAGACTTTCAGTGTGGGCAGGCTACCTGACTCTGTGGAATTCAATGTGTCCCATATGGAAGGGTTGTTTATGAAACTTTTACTGTGTTCAGGGCCATTGACAGGAATGTTGTATTTAAAAGTTACATATCCCTAAGTTTGTTGAAAATGTGTACGTTTTGATTTGTCTTCAGTTCAGTTCAGTCGCTCACTCGTGTCTAACTCTTTACGACCCCATGAATCGCAGCACGCCAGGCCTCCCTGTCCATCACCAATTCCTGGAGGTCACTCAGACTCGCGTCCATCGAGTCCGTGATGCCATCCAGCCATCTCATCCTCGGTCGTCCCCTTCTCCTCCTGCCCCCAGTCCCTCCCAGCATCAGTCTTTTCCAATGATTTGTCTTAGGTCATAGTACTGGTTTATCATGTGGGCTTTATTTTTCTGGAACTAAGGGTGATCATTGCGATTCCACTATCCATTTCCAAACTAGCAGGTGTGATGCTGACTATTGATCTTAACATTGATGATCCTCTGCTGTCATATGGTGTGGGGTGTAGGGGGACGAGGAAAGTAACAGACTAGTTGAAGGCTTACAGTTGTGAAGTCAACCTGAATCTTCAGGGAAGGGTCCTGCCTTTGCCTTTAGGGGCTGTTGCTTCACCAAGGCTGACAATCAGAGGTGGACAGTGACAGGTAACCATGACAGAAGGGGCATCTGTACCACATGGAGCTTCTGTGAAGAGGCGATGTGGCGGACAGTCTCTGGGGCCTTGGGGAGCCGGCTATGGTGTTGGGAAGTGTCAGGGGACGTTCAGTTTTAAGGGATCCAATATATTATTTTCTTCTTTTGTGTGCCGTTTCTCAGGGACTCGATTCCTTATCAGTTCCTGGAAAACAGGAACGAGCAGAGCTGCATGCAGTTCTCAGGACTGAGATCATGAGAAAAGGCACCTGTTTGGATTCCTTTCAGTGACTCCCTTCAATGACCATTTACTTAAAGGCAGTCTAGTCAGTTATGCCCCTCTTACTCAGGATATGGAATGCTTTCTGGCCCTTTTAAGATTGTTATTTGCTTGGCTTTGTTTTTGCTCAACTATTTTACTGCCTAAAGCTGCCTTGTATGAAGATATATAAACGTGCATTTCTGCAAATAAAGCACCCTTGTTTCACTCGAGACTTGGATCCCCCGCGTCACTCTTCTCGTCGACTCCAGTCCCCAGGTCCCTGTCTACAAAGACCGTGACAGGGAAGCCCTGGGTGCAGCTGGGGCCCTCTTTCAGGGACTCATGATATAGGATACCTGGCACTTCCGATCTATTTTCAGCACTGTCATCTATATCCAGACAGTTAACCTTTGCAGTACCACAATCCTATGACAGTTCTCATTTTACAATTGAGGGGATACAGCAGATGTGGGATTTTGCTCAAGGTCACACAGGAAAGTTGCAGAGCCAGGCTTTTTTGGTTCAAGATGTTTATCTTGAAAGATTTTAAGTAGAAAGTTGAAAGCATAATAGTGGATACCCATGTGTCCTCCCAACTAGGTTGTTAGGAATATGTTACTCTAGTTACGTGTTCCACTTCTGTGTATAGTTTGCAGAACCACGCTGATGTTGCAGACCTCCTGAGACCTCACCCCACAAAACGACACACTCACCCTGAAGAGATCTGACAGTGACCTCTCATACCCGCTCATACCCATCCATTCTCAGTTTTCCCCATTGTCTCAGATTCTTGTAGGATCTTACCTCTCATACCAGCACCCCCTCACATTTCACACTTAAAATTGGTTTTTTCCCAATGAGTTTGGTGTTTACAGGCACCAGAGCAGAGGTTTTCCCTCATGGTGTGGTCCATGTCATACTAGAGGCTGGTCAGCTAACGCTGGCAGACCTAATATGGCCATGCTCGTCAGCTTATATGTTGTCTCTGGCTACTTTCTTGGTAAAAGAGGGGAGGTGAACAGTTCTCACGTGAACCTGAAAACTAACAGTATGTCCCATCTGGCCCTACTGATGATAATTCTTTCCCCAAGTAGTACTCTCACTTTCCTTGCCCTACATTTTGGTCTATTAGACTTCTGAGCTGGTTCTGCAAATAATCAGTTGGAACAAACAGACATTTATAAAGAACCATGTATTCATCTATTAATGTTTATTGATTATTTGTCATCCATTCTTCCTTTATTCCCTGGGATCACATAAGAAATCACAAAAGATCTCACAGAATAGTAGCCATTTCAAAGTGGCTTTGAAATTTATATAGAGGTAGGCATGCTGGATTTTTTTCATGAGATATTTTGAACACTGTGTTTTCTTAGTCTAATGAGGACAGGTAAGTAAGTGGGAACTATGGGTAGAACTCAGGCAAGAATTTCCATTGTGCAACTTTTTTCTCATGGACAAACTGTCCATGAGGCCCCTCAGCGTCCGAGGGCAGAAGGGCCAAGTACACGGGGGTCTCTATTCCTTCTTCTAGGCTTTTGGGGGCTTTGGATCCCCCCATGTCGGTTCTCACCCACCCTGGGCAGCAGGCATTCAGGAGGATCTTGTCTCCTCCTCTCTGCTCACTCAGTTTCCTGGCTTGGATTCTGGACAGGGCTGTGATGCCGATTTTCGCCACTCCATATATATTATTATCCGGCCAGCCCTCCTTCCTTTGCACCCCGTTCTTTGTGTCTTCCACAAACTTGTTCATGAGCCCCACCAGCTCCTCCTCCGTGATGGTCTCACTTCTCAATTTCTGCTGGAGTTCAGGGCTGCAGCTTTCAAGAGCTTTGAAGCCCCATCCACTAGATATGTTTACCACTCTGCCTAAAATGCAACACAAACCATTATTTGGGAAGGCATGTATGAGAATAATGAATACCCAATTTGCTGAGATGTTGGACTCGATTCCCACTGGTCCTATAGAATGTAGAGGGTCTGGGGATTAGAGGCGGGTGGGCCTAGATCTTGTCAGAAACACTGCAGTTCGGGCTCAGTCAGACTCACCTTGGGGTTTCATTAGAGGCAGGAGTTCTGTGCATATATCCTGGGTCCCAAAAAAATTTGTTTTCATGGTCATTTCTGCCTTAATTGGAGTTGGCGTGGGATCATTAACTTTTAGAGCAGAAAAAGAAAACAAAACAGAATTAATAAATATAAGTCATACGGTAAAAATGCTTACTTGATACAGTATTTTTTCCTGTGCAATGTTTTAGTCTAAGAGGTGGGTGGAGTTAGTGAACAGTATTGTGCCAGTGGGAATTTTGCCGTTTGATGTGTGCTCAGTCACTTAGTCCTGCCTGACTCTGTGCGACCCCCTGAACTGCAGCCCTCCAGGCTCCTCTGCCCATGGGATTTTCCAGTCAAGAATACTGGAGTAGGTTGTTATTTCCTTCTCCAGGGAAGAAGTCGGTTACAGTTTGATAATGCCGTGTATTTATGTAAGATGGCAACATCAGGGGAGGCTGAATGAAGACAGCTTACACAATCTCTCACTGTACCCCTTTTTACAACTAATTATTGCTTTCAAAGCAAGATAAAGATTTACCCAACTGGTCCAAAGTTCAATGAAATCAATATTGCAAAAATCCTGGGCATTGTCCTTAACACTGATATCAAAGCTATTGCAAGGCCTTCTTGCTGGAAAAGCTTGTAATCTCGGAGGACCTGCTCTCCCTGTGATCTCCAGCCTAGGGAGGGGGTTCTAGATCCCACAGCGGAGGTTCAGGCAGTAGACGCCNAGATCTCACAGAATAGTAGCCATTTCAAAGTGGCTTTGAAATTTATATAGAGGTAGGCATGCTGGATTTTTTTCATGAGATATTTTGAACACTGTGTTTTCTTAGTCTAATGAGGACAGGTAAGTAAGTGGGAACTATGGGTAGAACTCAGGCAAGAATTTCCATTGTGCAACTTTTTTCTCATGGACAAACTGTCCATGAGGCCCCTCAGCGTCCGAGGGCAGAAGGGCCAAGTACACGGGGGTCTCTATTCCTTCTTCTAGGCTTTTGGGGGCTTTGGATCCCCCCATGTCGGTTCTCACCCACCCTGGGCAGCAGGCATTCAGGAGGATCTTGTCTCCTCCTCTCTGCTCACTCAGTTTCCTGGCTTGGATTCTGGACAGGGCTGTGATGCCGATTTTCGCCACTCCATATATATTATTATCCGGCCAGCCCTCCTTCCTTTGCACCCCGTTCTTTGTGTCTTCCACAAACTTGTTCATGAGCCCCACCAGCTCCTCCTCCGTGATGGTCTCACTTCTCAATTTCTGCTGGAGTTCAGGGCTGCAGCTTTCAAGAGCTTTGAAGCCCCATCCACTAGATATGTTTACCACTCTGCCTAAAATGCAACACAAACCATTATTTGGGAAGGCATGTATGAGAATAATGAATACCCAATTTGCTGAGATGTTGGACTCGATTCCCACTGGTCCTATAGAATGTAGAGGGTCTGGGGATTAGAGGCGGGTGGGCCTAGATCTTGTCAGAAACACTGCAGTTCGGGCTCAGTCAGACTCACCTTGGGGTTTCATTAGAGGCAGGAGTTCTGTGCATATATCCTGGGTCCCAAAAAAATTTGTTTTCATGGTCATTTCTGCCTTAATTGGAGTTGGCGTGGGATCATTAACTTTTAGAGCAGAAAAAGAAAACAAAACAGAATTAATAAATATAAGTCATACGGTAAAAATGCTTACTTGATACAGTATTTTTTCCTGTGCAATGTTTTAGTCTAAGAGGTGGGTGGAGTTAGTGAACAGTATTGTGCCAGTGGGAATTTTGCCGTTTGATGTGTGCTCAGTCACTTAGTCCTGCCTGACTCTGTGCGACCCCCTGAACTGCAGCCCTCCAGGCTCCTCTGCCCATGGGATTTTCCAGTCAAGAATACTGGAGTAGGTTGTTATTTCCTTCTCCAGGGAAGAAGTCGGTTACAGTTTGATAATGCCGTGTATTTATGTAAGATGGCAACATCAGGGGAGGCTGAATGAAGACAGCTTACACAATCTCTCACTGTACCCCTTTTTACAACTAATTATTGCTTTCAAAGCAAGATAAAGATTTACCCAACTGGTCCAAAGTTCAATGAAATCAATATTGCAAAAATCCTGGGCATTGTCCTTAACACTGATATCAAAGCTATTGCAAGGCCTTCTTGCTGGAAAAGCTTGTAATCTCGGAGGACCTGCTCTCCCTGTGATCTCCAGCCTAGGGAGGGGGTTCTAGATCCCACAGCGGAGGTTCAGGCAGTAGACGCCGCCCCCCCCCGCCCCGCCCGGCCTGGTCTGGCTCTCCCCACAGTGGCTGTATCTCTGCCAGCTCCCACTCACGCTGGAAGGCGATGGCCGCGTTGTTGACCAGCACATCGAGGCCTCCGTACTCCTTGCGCAGGAAGTCACGCACGGCGCGGATGCTCTGCAGGTCAGTGAGGTCCAGCTGGTGGAAACGGGGGCTCAGGCCCTCCGCCTGCAGCTGCTGCACGGCTGCCCGACCCCGCGCCTCGTCCCGCGCTGTGAGCACCACGTCCCCCGGGAACCGCCCACACAGGTCACGCACGATGGCAAAGCCAAGGCCCTTGTTGGCCCCGGTGACCAGCGCTACGCGGGTGGAGGACGACATGGCCGGTGTGCAGGGTCCTTTGGAGTAGAGCTGACAAGGCTGGAGACCGACGGGGTGGCGCGGCGTGGGGCGTGGTGGCGCGGCCTGGGGCGTGGAGACCCACCACAGTCCAGAAGGCAAAGAACTGTGTCCTAGGATCCAGTGCAGTGACTAGTTGAGAAGGAGGAGGCCCTGCCTTCTACCCGCTTAAGTAGGGATCAAATGTTCCTTAAAGTTACTAAACACCACTCCTGGCTCCACCTCTTTCCGCGTGTACTGAATTCTGTCAAGCCAGGGCACAGCCCTGTTTTTTCTTTAAACTTTTCACTCTGTGTTGGAGCATAGGGCTCCCTGGTGGCTCAAAAGGTAAAGATCTGCCTGCAGTGCTGGAGACCCGGCTTTGATCCCTGGCTTCGGAAGATCCCCTGGAGAGGGGAGTGGTTACCCATCCGGTGTTCTTGCCTGCGGAATCCCATGAACAAAGAGAGAAGCCTCCTGTGCTACCATCCACAAGGTGGCAAAAACTCTTCACGAAATTAGCAGCCACCTCCCAGTGAGAACCTGGTGGGGATACTTAGATTCTTTTTTCTTTCTTTTGTCCCTGTAGGGATATTTGTGACAGTGTGTGTCTGATTGGTAAACCTGGGATAGGAACATAATCAGACCCACGGGTACAGCTGTGAGTGAGCGCACACACAACTTTTCTCTTGAAAACAAACTGACTGGGCCCCTCGGCATCCGAGGGCAAAAGAGCCAAGGGGTCTCCGCTCCTTCTTTGGGGGCTCTTAAGGCTTTGTGTCTGCCCCCACCCTTGTCAGCTGTCACCCACCCTGGGCAGCAGGCATTCAAGGAGGATCTTATCTCCTCCTCTCTGCCCACTCAGTTTCCTGGCTTGAATTCCAGACAGGACAGTGACGCTGATTTTTGACAGTCCATATGCGGTTTTGGGCCCGCCCTCCTTCCTGTGCACCCCATTCTTTGTGTCTTTCACAGACTTGTTCATGAGCCCCACCAGCTACTCCTCCTCCTCCTGCTACAGTTCAGGGCTGCATTTCTTTAGAGAGCTGACACTGAGAGCTGGATACATTCACCACTCTGCCTACAATACAGCACAGACCAGTGCCCAGAAAGCCGAGCACGAGAAGGATGAGAAGCCGACTGGGGACAGGACTGCCCTCTTGAAAGTGGACATTAGGGAAAGAAGGGAATGTACTTGGGAAGGGGTTCCTCAATGAGTTTTATCTGTTTTATTATTATAAGTAACAATATGTTACTTCTAATGTTTTTAAAAATTAAGCTATATCTAATTATTTTAGAAATTACAGGAATGAACTATTTCACTCAAACTCAATAAATAAGTCATGACCAGAGGAAGAAGTCTGTGAACCTATTACCCAGCATGACTTGTGAAAATTATTTTCAAAACTGAACTATTGAAAATCTCTGGAAATGGTCCCGAATGTGTGCAGCAAATGAAGAAACATTTTTTTTCCAGACTATCTCCAATAACTCAGGTGAGAACAGGAATAATCTATTTCAACCACGACTGTTCCTTCCTTACCTCCCTTCTGACCATAACAACGGAAACTTCACCCTGGGATGGTGCATCTGAGATGCAGGGCTCCCTCCCTGCCAAGGGGCTGTGGTATCTTCCCACCAGGCGGATGACATCAGCGTTTCTCATCCTGTTCCTCAACTACCTGCTGCAGAGGTTCAGTTCCTGGCAATGTATCTAAGAGGTTAGGATTTCCTTCTCCAGCCTGGCCCTCATTTGTGGGACCAATGCTGGGCATCCTGAGAATGCTGGAGCCTAGACTGCCCTTGTTTGTGAGGCAGAAGTAGCATGCCAAGGGAAGTAACGTGCTGGAAAGATTAGGGGCTACAGCCCTTCTCCCAGCTCCTAACACAGGAGTGTCACTGAAAGAAAAATGAGAGGGTAACAGGTAGGAGGGTAAAGATAAAGTAAAGAAATGATATGGACTTAACAGAAGCAGAAGATATTAAGAAGAGGTGGCAAGAACACAACACACAGAAGCACTGTACAAAAAAGATCTTCACAACTCGGATAATCACGATGATGTGATCACTCACCTAGAGCCAGACATTCTGGAATGTGAAGTCAAGTGGGCCTTAAGAATAATCATTAGGAACAAAGCTAGTGGAGGTGACGGAATTCAAGTGGAGCTATTTCAAATCCTGAAAGATGATGCTGTGAAAGTGCTGCACTCAATATGCCAGCATATTTGGAAAACTCAGCAGTGGCCACAGGACTGGAAAAGGTCAGTTTTCATTCCAATCCCAAAGAAAGGCAATGCCAAATGTTCAAACTACCACAAATTGCACTTATCTCACATGCTAGTAAAGTAATGCTCAAAATTCTCCAGCCAGGCTTCAACAGTATGTGAACTCTGCCAGATGTTCAAGGTAGATTTAGAAAAGGCAGAGGAACCAGAGATCAAATTGCCAACATCTGCTGGATCATCAAAAAACAAGAGAGTTCCAGAAAAACATCTATTTCTTCTTTATTGACTATGCCAAAGCCTTTGACTGTGTGGATAACGACAAACTGGAAAATTCTGAAAGAGATGGTAATACCAGACCACCTGACTTGCCTCTTGAGAAATCTGTATGCAGGTCAGGAAGCAACAGTTAGAACTGGACATGGAACGACAGACTGGTTCCAGTAGGGAAAGGAGTATGTCAACGCTATATATTGTTACCTTTGTATTTAATTTCTATGCAGAGTACATCATGAGAAGTCCTGGGCTGGATGANAGTAGGGAAAGGAGTATGTCAACGCTATATATTGTTACCTTTGTATTTAATTTCTATGCAGAGTACATCATGAGAAATCCTGGGCTGGATGAAGAACAAGCTGGAATCAAGGATGTCAGGAGAAATATCAATAAACTCAGATATGCAGATGACACCACCCTTATGGCAGAAAGTGAAGAAGAAAGAGCCACTTGATGAAAGTGAAAGCCAAGAGTGAAAAAGTTGGCTTAAAGCTCGACATTCAGAAAATTAAGATCATGGCATCCAGTCCCATCACTTCATGCCAAATAGATGGAGAAACAGTGGAAACACTGGTAGTTTAGTCACTAAGAGGTGTCAGACTCTTGGGATCCCATGGACTGTCATGTTCTTCTGTCCATGGGATTCTCCAGGCAAGAATACTGGAGTGGGTTGCCATTTCCTTCTCCAGNATAACGTTTGGTTTTCTTTTTCTATAATTTGCTCTTACATGTTTTCTATCATCATAGAAATTATATATGATAACTTTATGTCTTTTGTTATCTGATATTTGTGAGTGTCTCTAAAGAAATCTGGTTGGATTGTTAGCTTTCTTTCCCTTCCCTCCCTTCCTGGCTTTAAAAAAAAAAAAAAAGGTAGATAATCTTTATTGAGTTCCTGCTCTCAGCATTTAATGTGTGTATGCTGACTTGCATAGTCGTGTTCAACTCTTTGAGACACTTTGAACTGTAGCCCACCAGACCCCTCTGTCCATGGGTTTCTCCAGGTAAGAATACTGAAATAGGCTGCCATGCCCTCCTCCAGGGGATCTTCCTGCCCAGAGGTCGAACCCATGTCTCTTGTGTCTCCTGCTTTGCAGGTGGATTCTTGAGCAGCATTTAATACTGCAGCTCAACATATTATGACAGGAGGCTTTCTACAGTGCAGCTACACCTGAGGGACCCCTTTTGGAAGCAGATGTGAAAGCATCCTGGGAGCCNGTCGAACCCATGTCTCTTGTGTCTCCTGCTTTGCAGGTGGATTCTTGAGCAGCATTTAATACTGCAGCTCAACATATTATGACAGGAGGCTTTCTACAGTGCAGCTACACCTGAGGGACCCCTTTTGGAAGCAGATGTGAAAGCATCCTGGGAGCCACACTAAAGTTCTTTGACAGCTTTCCGCTGTTTTCCGCTCCTCTCCATTTCAGCTGGTGATGGGTGCTCCCAGTTATCAGTGGTCTATCAAAAGAAGATTGTTTTAGCAGTTTCCAGAGACACTATATTCCTTGGGAAAAAAATCTTTGTGTGGCTGTCAAAAGATGTATTTGTCCCCTGCTTTTTAGCAACTCTTATTCTTTGAATCTTCCCTTTATTATGAGGTAATACTGAATAATACACCCATTTAAAGCATACATTTCAATGGTTTTGATANGTCTCTTATACACTTCAAGATGTGTATAAGAGACAGTCCCATACCTACTAGTAATTGCATCCCTTCCCCCCAGCCCTAGGCAACCACTGATCTAATTTCTGTCTGTTGTTATGTCTATATGGAACACTTCACATGGAAAAAGTCATAAGATATGTGCTCTTTGTGACTAACTGATTTATTTCACATTGTGTTTTAAGATTTACTTGTTTTGTAGTATCTCATTGGCTTTTGAACTTCACATTTAGCAAGTCTGATTTTTGATGATATTTTATATTGAACTTTTGGTTTGCAGAAATATTTGTTTCGGTAGGTNGATATGTGCTCTTTGTGACTAACTGATTTATTTCACATTGTGTTTTAAGATTTACTTGTTTTGTAGTATCTCATTGGCTTTTGAACTTCACATTTAGCAAGTCTGATTTTTGATGATATTTTATATTGAACTTTTGGTTTGCAGAAATATTTATTTCTGTAGGTATTAATTGAACATAATGAAATAGAATATTGGCTTTAGAAGTCACTTTTAAAAACTATAAGTAATTATAATTGTCAAAATTTCAGAATTTTATCTAGGTAAAGCATTTCAGTGTTCAGAATTTTTACTTAGTAAAACATTTCAGTGTTCTATTTTGCTCATCAATACTTAATATAAAAATTTTGTTTTAAAGTGCTAAGAAATGGTTGGTGTAAAATATATACTCTTGAGAGTCCTTTGGACTGCAAGGAGATCCAACCAGTCCATCCTAAAGGAGATTAGTCCTGGGTGTTCACTGGAAGGACTAATGTTGAAACTGAAACTCCAATACTTTGGCCACCTGATGCGAAGAGCTGACCCATCTGTAAAGACCCCGAGGCTGGGAAAGATTGAGGGCAGGAGGAGGAGGGGATGACAGAGGATGATGGTTGGATGGCATCACCGACTCAATGGACATGGGTTTGGGTGGACTCTAGGAGGTGGTGATGGACAGGGAGGCCTGGTATGCTGCAGTTCATGGAGTTGCAAAGAGTTGGACACAACTGAGCAACTGAACTGAACTGAAAAAATATATATTCTGTAACACCAAATTTGTGAAGCTATAAAAGTCTTCAGTACCTTAAGTAATTCATGTCTAAACAAAATTTTACAGATATAGATTCCCCATTGCCAATTTTAATTTTAAAACTAAAGCTGTGTATTGGTGACTTTTTGTTCCATTACAAATTAGTCAAACTTAGTGATTAAATCGAGAAACATTTGTTTTCCCAGTTTTCATAGATGAAGAATTTGGTATTGGCTTAGCTGGGCAGTTCTGGCTCAAGGCTCGTGAAGTTATAGTCATGATGTCAGTTGGGGTGCATCTTCTAAAGGCCCGACCTCAGCTGGAGGATCCCTTCCAAGGTTATTGGCTCATGTGGCTCTTGGTTGGAGGCTTCACTTCTTAGCCAAGTGGACCTTTGTGCAGGCTCCTTGGGCATCTTCAAGATGTAGCTGCTGGCTTCCTCCAAAGTGACTGATCCAGGGGACAGTGAGGAAGACAGAAGGCAAAAAGGGTCTCTTATGACCTAGTTTCATAAATTACATACCACTACTCTGCCATGACTGTTGGTCACACAGGCCAATTCTGGTCTAACGTGGGAGGAGACTACAAAGGGTTTGAATAGGCAGAGGGGGTCAAGGGACCATCTTGGCTGGCTACTGTGAGTTGGAAAGTCATCTGACTCCCCAGACTTGACAGTCCCAATATGATACGACGTCAATCATCAGGTAAGGATTAGATCAACTCTGGTCTTATATGTATTTTTAATATTTGCTTGTGTGAACTTAAAGAATATGGCACGGACCATATGAAAATACACTTTTTGGGTGTGTGCTATATGGAACTTCATCAACCGGGGATGGAACTCATGTTCCCTTCATTGACAGCTTGAAGTCTTAATCACTGTACCACCAGGGAAGACCTGACAGTACATTTTATATCTGTGTGTGGATGACAGATTTGAGTCCTAGTGGAATAATCATAGTTCACACAGACATAATGAGGTTCGGCAGCCATTGAGGATCTGGGCTCTGACATATCCCTGTATCACTAAGAACTGAATCTTTCTGAACTGTATCAAATCCAAAGGAACACCTGCTACCTCAACCTCGTTTTCTCAGATTCCCACTTGCACCTTTGTAAACTTTGCAGAACTCAACCAACCCTTGTTTAATGAAAAAAAAAAAAAAAAAAAAAACCCTTAGTTTTTTTGCCAGCTCCAATTGTAATTCTTGGCAAACAACTTCTGTAACTGTGACCTTACATTTTTTTTGCCTTTATATGCTTTCTTCTATTTTGTAGTCTAGTGGCACACAATTAAAGTACTCCTTGAATCTATGTCTCCTGGATGCCGTCCTAATAAACCCCAAATATTAATAAATCTTTCCTTATTTCAGGTCTTTGCTTCTGAGATTTTGGTTTACAATGTGTGTATGTGTGTGTATGAAAGTGAAAGTCACTCAGTCGTGTCCAACTCCTTGCCACCCCATGGACTATATAGTCAATGGAATTCTCCAGCCCCGAATACTGGAGTGGGTAGCCTTTTCCTTCTCCAGGGGATCTGCCAGACCCAGGAATCGAACTGGGGTCTCCTGCATTGCAGGCAGATTCTTTACCAACTGAGCTATGTTTTAAAAGTTTGTGCATTTAAGGCAAAGATTCAACTTTTGAAAAAAAAATTAGAAATTGTATACTAGCGATCACTAGTCAGTCTTATAAATTGAATCCTGAAGGAGAATTGTAATTAGTAGAGTAACATCTTCACATGCTTGAGGAAAGACTGCATCATTATTTTGAAAAACAAAACAAAACAAAACAAAACGAAACCATGCTGCCTAGTTTGGCAGTCGCCAAGCACTTGACATGAAAACAGTCTAAACTGTGATGTGCTGTAACTCTTAAAATGTCAAGACTGGACTTCCTTTGTGGTCCAGTGGTTGAGAACCTGCCTGCCAATGGAGGGGACATGGGTTTGATCCCCAGTGTGGGAAGAGCCCACATGCTGAGGGGCAACTAAGCCCATGCACTGCGACCGCTGAGCCTGTGCTCGGGAGCCCGTGCTCGGGAGCCTCTGATCGGGAGCCCGTGCTCGGGAGCCTATGATCGGGAGCCCGTGCTCACGAGTCTGTGCTCGGGAGTCCGTGCTCGGGAGCCTGTGCTCGGAAGTCTGTGCTCGGGAGCCCGTGCTCGGGAGCCTCTGATCGGGAGCGTGTGCTCTGCAACAAGAGAAGCCACTGCAGTGAGAAACCAGAGCGCCGCAGCAAGAGAAAGCCTGTGCAGCAAGGAACACATAGCACAACCAAAAAAAGAAAAAAAGTTAAGACTCACTACAACAAATTATAAATTATCTCACTAATTCCATTCTCATTACATATCACAGGGATGATGTTCTGGTTGTGGTGGGTTAAATAAAATATGTGAACAGTAATTTCACCAATTCCTTTTCACTTTAATGCACTTCATGTACATGGCTGAAATATCAGACAGGAAAGGCTTCCACAACCCGAAGAGGCAGAAAATGCTTTCCAAGAGTTCACTGAATCCTGAAGCATGGCATTATGCTACAGGAATAAACAAACTTATTTCTCATTGGCAAAAACGTATTGATTATAATGGTTCCTATTTTGATTAATAAAGATGTGTTTGAACCTGTCAACTAAAAAAGATGCACAATGTGAGAGTTGCGAGTTAAGTTTTATTTGGGGCAAAGCGAGGACTGCAACCTGGGAGACAGCATGTCAGGTAGCAAGCCAGGAACAGCCAGCACAGGTCACGCATGACAGCAAGGCCGATGCCCTTGTTGGCTGCGGTGACCAGCACCATGGGGGTACTGGAGTGGACATGGCAGGGTGCACGGGGCCCTTTCCAGTTAGTAGAGCTTGCCAGGCTGGCGGCCACCCGTGGTGGGGCAGAGTGGGATGCGGAGGCCCATCACAGGCAGAAAAGCCAAGGACTGTGTTCCCGGGTCCAGTGCTGTGACTACTTGAGAAGAACCTGCCCCTTTCCTTCTCTCCTAGGAGGGGCCAGATGTTCCAGAAGGTTCCTAATGACCACTCCTGACTGCACCCCTTCCTAGTGCAGCATCCTGAGCCAAACCAGGACACAGCCCTCTTTTGATCCCACCTCTGAGATACATTGTGGTTTGCAGGGTGGAGTGGTGAGCATCCTCCAAACAAAACTGCTTGGTGAATGGTCATTAGGGGACTAGGGATTCCTGGCAGGGGAATAAAAATCATTAGAGGTGATGCATGCATACACGTGTAGGTCTCCAAAAAGAGAAAGGAGTACAGTTACTATCTTGTGCTGGGTCCATCAAACCCGCAGAATTGGAATGGTTGCTTCTTCCTAAGATGCACTGAAATTACTTAGGGTAACTGCTTCGAACTGTGGTGTTGGAGAAGTCTCTTAAGAGTCCCTTGGACAACAAGGAGGTCAAACTGGTGCATCTTAAAGGAATTCAACCCTGAATATTCATTGGAAGGACTGATGCTGAAGCTTTGCTCCAATACTTTGGTCACCTGATGCAAAGAGCTGGCTTATTGGAACAGACTCTGATGCTGGAAAAGACTGAAGGCAAGAGGAGAAGGGGGTGACAGAAGATGAAATATTGGATGGCATCACTGACTCAATGGACATGAGTCTGAGCAAGTTCCAGGAGGTGGTGAAGGACAGGGAAGCCTGGCGTGCTGCAGTCCATGGGGGCGCAGAGAGTTGGACATGACTGAGTGACTGAACAATAAACTACTTCTAAGGACATAGGTCTGCCTGCTCTCTTGATAGAAACTCAGCTTTTAACAATAGGTCCTGTGATTAGACTTTCTGTGTGGGCAGGCTGTCTGGCTCTGGAATTCAGTGTGTCCCACATTGAAGGGTTGTTTATGAACCTCTTACTGTGCAGGGTCATAATTGGAATGTTGTATTTAAAAGTTACATATCCTTAGGTTTGTTGAAAGTGCATGCATTTTGATTTGTCTTAGGTCACAGTTAACAACTGGTTTATCACGTGGACTTTATTTTTCTGGAACTAAGGGTGCATGATCATTGTGATGCCACTATCCATTTCCAAACTAGCAGGTGTGATGCTGACTGTTGATCTAAACATTGATGATCCTCTGCTGTCATATGGTGTGGGGTGTGGGGGGAGGAGAAAAATAACAGACTAGTTGAAGGCCTACAGTTGTGAAGTCAACCTGACTCTTCAGGAAGGGCCCTGCCTTTGCCTTCAGGGGCTGTCACTATTTACTTCCCCAGGGCTGACAATGAGAGGTGGACAGTGACAGGTAACCATGACAGATGGGGCATCTGTACAACACGGAGCTTCTGTAAAGAGGTGATGTCGTGGACAGTCTTTGGGGCCTTGGGGAGCCAGACGTAGTTCTGGGCAGCAGGAAGCTTCTCATTAATGCCCTGGGTGCTGCTCCGCCCCTCTTACAAGGACTCATGACATAGGACAATTGGCACCTCCAATGTATTTTCAGCACTATCACAGATATATGGACAATTTACAGCAATCCTATGACTGTTCTCTTCATTTTACAATTTAGGAGATTCAGTAGATGTGGGGTTTTGCTCCAGGTTGCACTGGAAAGGGCAGAGCCAGGCTGTTTCGGTTCAAAGATTTTAACCAGAAAGTTGAAAGCATAATAGTGGATACCCATGTGTCCTCCCAACTAGGTTCAACTGTTAGGAATATGTTACTCTAGTTACGTGTTCCACTTCTGGGTGTATTTTGCAGAACCATGCTGATGTTGCAGACCTCCTGAGACCTCACCCCACAAAACGACACATTCACCCTGAAGAGATCTGACAGTGACCTCTCACACCCGCTCATACCCATCCATTCTCAGTTTTCCCCATTGTCTCAGATTCTTGTAGGATGTTACCTCTCATACCAGTACCCCCTCACATTTCACACTTAAAATTGTTTTTTTCCCAATGAGTTTGGTGTTTACAGGCACCAGAGCAGAGGTTTTCCCTCATGGTGTGGTCCATGTCATACTAGAGGCTGGTCAGCTAACGCTGGCAGACCCGATATGGCCATGCTCGTCAGCTTATATGTTGTCTCTGGCTACTTTCTTGGTAAAAGAGGGGAGGTGAGCAGTTCTCACAGAGACCACGTGAACCTGAAAACTAACAGTATGTCCCATCTGGCCCTACTGATGATAATTCTTTCCCCAAGTAGTACTCTCACTTTCCTTGCCCTACATTTTGGTCTATTAGACTTCTGAGCTGGTTCTGCATATAATCAGTTGGAACAAACAGACATTTATAAAGACCATGTATTCATCTATTAATGTTTATTGATTATTTGTCATCCATTCTTCTCTTATTCCCTGGGAGCACATAAGAAATCACAAAAGATCTCACAGAATAGTAGCCATTTCAAAGTGGCTTAGAAATTTATATAGAGGTAGGCATGCTTGATTTTTTTTCATGAGGAGATATTTTGAACACTGTGTTTTCTTAGTCTAATGAGGACAGGTAAGTAAGTGGGACCTGTGGGTAGATCCCAGGCAAGATTTTCCATTGTGCAACTTTTTTCTCATGGACAAACTGTCCATGAGGCCCCTCGGCATCCGAGGGCAGAAGGGCCAAGTACACGGGGGTCTCTATTCCTTCTTCTAGGCTTTTGGGGGCTTTGGATTCCCCCCATGTCGGTTCTCACCCACCCTGGGCAGCAGGCTCTGCTCACTCAGTTTCCTGGCTTGGATTCTGGACAGGGCTGTGATGCCGATTTTCGCCACTCCATATATATTATTATCCGGCCAGCCCTCCTTCCTGTGCACCCCGTTCTCTGTGTCTTCCACAAACTTGTTCATGAGCCCCACCAGCTCCTCCTCCATGATGGTATCACTTCTCAATTTCTGCTGGAGTTCAGGGCTGCAGCTTTCAAGAGCTTTGATACCCCATCCGCTAGACATGTTCACCACTCTGCCTAAAATACAACACAAACCATTACTTATGAAGGTATGTATAAGAATAATGAATACTCAATCTGCTGAGATGTTGGACTTGATTCCCCTTGGAGAGCCAGTTACAGTTTTCTATGAGATGAATTAAGACTGTCTCTGTGAGTGAAGTATCCACCTGTAATGTGGGAGACCTGGGTTCGATCCNCCTGGTCAAAGCTATTGCAAGGCCTTCTTGCTGGAAAAGCTTGTAATCGTGGAGGACCTGCTCTCCCTGTGACCTCTGTCCTGTGCTCCATGCCTAGGGAGGGGGTTCTAGATCCCACAGCGGAGGTTCAGGCAGTAGCTCCACCCCGCCCCGTCTGGCTCCCCCGACAGTGGCTGTAACCCCCCCAGCTCCCAACCACTTACTCTTGAAGGGAATGGCCGCCTTGTTGACCAGCACGTTGAGGCCCCTGTATCCTTGGGCAGGAAGTCACGCAGGGCCTGGATGCTCTGCAGGTCAGTGTTGTCCAGCTGGTGGAAACAGGGGCTCAGGCCCTTGGCCTGCAGCTGCTGCTCGGCCGCCCGACCCCACGCCTCGTGCTGTGCCATAGGCACCATGTTCCCCTGGGGAAGGACTGACACAGGTCACGCACGATGGCAAAACTTACGCCCTTGTTGGCCCCGGTGACCAGCGCTCCGCGGGTAGAGGACATGCTCAGTGAACAGGGCCCTTTGGAGTAGAGCTGACAAGGCCGGAGATCAACAAGGTGGCGCGGCGTGGGGTGTGGAGACCCGCCACAGTCCGGAAGGCAAAGAACTGTGTCCTAGGGTCCAGTGCAGTGACTAGCTGAGAAGGAGGAGGCCCTGCCTTCTTATCTTGCTTAAGGAGGGATCAAATGTTTCATAAGGTTACTACACTCACTCCGGGCTCCACATCTTTCCTCATGCTGTATCCTGAGCCAAGAAAGAGGACACAGTCTTCTTTTTCTTTAAACTTAATTTTATATTGGAAGACAGGTCTTCCTTGGTGGTTGGGACAGTGAAGAATCTGCCTGCAATGGGGAGAGACCCAGGTTGATCCCTGGGTTGGGAGGATCTGGAGAAATGCAACTGACTCCAGTATTCTTGCCTGGGAAATCCCATGGACAGAGGAACCCAGTGGGCCACAGTCCAGCGAACTGCAGAGAGCTGTCCATGGATGTGCAAAGAGCTAGACAGGACTGGGCGACTAACACTTTCATAGCTGATTGACAACGCTGTCAATTGTCACCACAGTTTCAGGTGGACAGCACAAGGACTCAGCCACACATACACATTTATTGGTTCTTTACAATCTCCCCTCCTTCCCAGACTGTCACGTAACACTGAGCATGTTTTCCTGTGTTAGGGAGTAGTAGCCTGTTGGATTTTGGCTCAAGGTCAACCAGGAAGGGGCCTGAGCCAGGACTCTCTGGTTCCAGATATTTGTCCTGAAAAATTTTAAATAGAAAAGTGGAACTAATACAAGATACCCACATGTGCACCAAACTAGCTTCAACTATTACGAATAATGGAGCAGATTCACCATTTAAGAGTTTGCACAAATGGACATTTATAAAGAATTATTTATTTTTATTATTTGTCATCCATCCCACTTTTCCTCCCTGGCATCACAGAAGAAATCAGAAAACTCTACAATATGAGCAGCCCTCTCCCAGTGAGAACTTGATCTGGATATTCTGATTGCTTTTTCTTTTTTTTCTGCATAGGGCTAATTTTGTCAGCGTCTGGTGAATCTGGGACAGCAATATAAAGAGACCCATGGGTGGAGCTGTGAGTGAGCTCACCACTGCACAACTTCTTTCTCATGGACAAACTGTCCATGAGGCCCCTCGGCATCCGAGGGCAGAAGGGCCAAGTACACGGGGGTCTCTGCTCCTTCTTCTGGGCTTTTGGGGGCTTTGGGTCCCCCCATGTCGGTTCTCACCCACCCTGGGCAGCAGGCATTCAGGAGGATCTTGTCACCTCCTCTCTGCTCACTCAGTTTCCTGGCGTGGATTCTGGACAGGACTGTGACTCCGATCTTCGTCACCCCATATGCGGTATCGGGCCAGCCCTCCTTCTTGTGCACCCCGTTCTTTGTGTCTTCCACGAACTTGTTCATGAGCCCCACCAGCTCCTCCTCCGTGATGGTCTCACTTCGAAACTTCTGCTGCAGTTCAGGGCTGCATTTCTTTAGAGAGCTGACACTGACAGAGCTGGATACATTCACCACTCTGCCTATAATACAACACAGATCAGTGCCCAGAAAGCCGCGCACGAAAAGGACGATCCCTCCTGGGGACAGGACTGCCCTCTGAAAGAGGACATTAGGGCAAAAAGGGAATGTACTTGGGAGGCGGTTGCTCAACGGGTTTCACTGTTTTATTAGTATAAGTAACAATAGGTACTTTCTAATGTTTTTAAAAATCAAGATACATCTAATTATTTTAGAAATTACCAGAATGAAGTGTTTCACTCAAACTCAATAAATAAGTCATGACCAAAGGAAGAAGTCTGTGAATGTACTATGCAGAATGACTTGTGAAAATTATTTTCAAAACTCAACTACTTAAAGTCTTTGGAAATGCTCCCTAGGGCATACAGCAAATGAACTTTTTCTTCCAGACTATCTCCAAGAACTCAGGTGGGAACAGAGAGCATCTAGTTCAGCAGTAACTGCTCCTTCCTTTCCTCCTTTCTGACCATAACAATGGAAACTTCACTCTGCGATGCTGCATCTGAGACACACGGCTCCCTCCCTGCCAAGGGCTGTGGGATCATCTTCCCATGATGGGGATGACATAAGCGTTTCTCATCCTGTTCCTCAGCTACCTGCTGCAGAGGTTCAGTTGCTGGTAAGTGTGCCTAGGAGGTTAGGATTTCCTTCTCCAACCCAGTCTTCACTCATGGGACCAAAGCTCTAACCCTGGGCTGGGCATCCTGAGAATGCCCTGCTATCACAGGTCATAGCAAACACCCTTTTTTAAAAGCACAAGAGACGACACTACACATGGACATCACCAAATGACTGGTCAACACCGAAATCAGACTGATGACACTCTTTGCAGCCAAAGATGGAGAAGCTGTATACAGTCAGGAAAAACAAGACCAGGAGCTGACTGGGGCTCAGACCATCAACTCTTCATAGCAAAATTCAGGCTTTGACTAAGAAAGGGGGGATAACTATTAGGCTGTGACGTCAGCCACGACTTAAATCCAGTTCCCCATGAATATAAAGTGCAGCTAATGAATAGATTCAAGAAATTAGATCTAGTAAACAGAGTGCCTGAAGAACTAAGGAAAGATGTCCCTGACATCTGTGAACCACACCGTCCTAAAGAAGAAGAAATGCAAGAAGGCAAAGTGGGTATCTGAGGAGGCTTTACAAGTAACTGAGGAAAGAAGCGAAAAGCAAGGGAGAAAGGAACATATCAGGAACATATCACCCAAGTGAATGCAGAGTTCCAGAGAATAGCAAGAAGAGACAAGAAGGCTTTCTCATATGAACATTGCAAAGAAATAGAGGAAAGCAACAGAAGGGTAAGACTAGAGATCTCTCCAAGAAAATCAGAAATATCAAGGGAACATTTCATCCAAAGATGGGTAAAATAAAGGACAGAAGCGGTAAAGAGTAACAGAAGCCGAAGAGAAAGCACCAGAAGAATATCCACCTCTGCTTCACTGACTCCACTGAAGCCTGTGACTGTGTGGGTCATAACAAGCTGCGGAAAGCTCTTAAAGAGACAGGAATACCAGACCTTCTTACCTGTCTCCTGAGAAACCTGTATGCGGGTTAAGAAGCAACAGTTGGAACCCTGTATGGCACAAGTGACTGGCTGAGAAAGGAGTACAAGGCTCCCTACTGTCAGCGTGTTTAACTTTTACGCAGAGCACTTCATGCGAAATGCCGGGCTGGACGAGTTAACAAGCTGGAAATCAAGATTGTGGGAGAAATATTAACAACCTCAGATATGCAGATGGTCTGTAATGGGAGAAAGTGAAGTGGAACTAAAGAGCCTCTTGATGAGGGTGAAGGAGGAGAGTGAAAGGGCCAGCTTAACACTCAGTATTAAAAAAAGAAGATCGTGGCATCTGGTCCCATTAGCTCATGGCAAATAGGAGGGCAGGAGGAGGAAGCAGTGGCAGAGCTCCTCTTCCTGGGCTCTGAAACCACTGCGGATGCTGAAGGCAGCCATGAAATCAGATGAGAGCTGCTTGGGAAGAACGCTATGACAAATGCAGACAGGCTGTTAACAAGCAAAGATATCACTTCGGAGAATCAGGGGACACTTAGGAGCTGACTTCTGAGGTCCTAGTGAACCAAGTTTTTGAAGGAGCAGCACCTTCCAGAACAGGTGGGCGGGAAACAGGTTAGCAGCTGAGAGTAAACTGTAAACACCCTTACTCAATCTCTAGGCGCTCTCTGAATCCTTTTTAAAGTATCTGCTTGTCTTACTTTGTGTGTTTTTGGGTGGTGGTTCCCCTCCTGGCCCCTTACTTCAGGGTAAACATCACAGTAGTTTAACCTAGAGGAATGTGTCCAGAACACCGAGCACACTGCAGGGCAGTTATCAGATTAGAGATCTCTATTAGCCACTCTAAGGGCTTGCAGGATTTATGGGAAGGGCAGTGAACCATCCAAGAAAGAAAAGGATTCAAGAAGGGCAGGGAGGTCCCTTAGAAGGGTTTACAAGTGTTTAGAAACAATAGCTGAGGGCTTGTTTGTAGAGCTGGGATGGAGCAGATGGCTGGGGCGAAACTCAGCTGGACGAATTTACGAACTGGTAATGACAATAAGCGGGCAGGCTTACCTCCCACTTATGGGCAGGGTGCCCTCCAGGTTCCTGGCGGGTGGATGATGGGATTAGTTACCAAGATATTTTGGGGAAACGGCGAGTCTTTGGGGGTAAGGGGACTAATGAACTGGTGGTGGTGCAGGCTCCACTAGGCTGAGTAAGAGGGGACAGGGGAGAGGGAAGGTCTGGGAAGGACTCCTGACAGAATTGCCCCTGTGATGGGCACAGAGCAACCTAAGGGCCTCTTGGAGGAGGAAACCTCTGAGCTAAGATGGGAAAGAGAAGAAAGAGCCAGATGAGCAAAAAGCAGGTGGACAGACAGCACCAAGGATCTGGGCAATGTGTGGAGGGACCTCAGGGTGCAGGACACCCGGCTGGGTGGAGACACAGTGGAGGCCAGTGAGGCCGAGCAGGAGCCTATAGATGAGACCAGAGCCAGGTGGACCCAGATCTTGCCTGAGCACTGCAGTCTGGGCTCCAATCAGACTCACCTTGCGGTTTTATTAGAGGCAGGAGCTCTGTGCACACATCTCTGGTTGCAAAGAAGTTTGTTTTCATAGTCACCTCTGCTTGAATGTGAAATGGTGTGGTATCAGCAGCTTTCAAGAAAAGAGCAAAGTGGAGTCAAGAAACAGTTCTCCCCCGGTAACATTCCATAAGATATCTCTCATGAATTTGGTGTACAACTAGTGACGGTAAAAACCGGTCGAATTTTGTGCACAATACAGTCAGTTTTGTACCCGTGTGAATTTCCCAGTTTGATAATGAAGCATAGTTTTGTAAGAGCGCACCACTGGCAGGGCCCTGTACTAAGGGTGCAACATGGGAGCTCTGTGTATCAGAAGGGGGCTGTGGAATAACCTGGAAACGGTGCCCAGGATTCTGAGCCAGAGACACAGTTCTCTCAGGCTAGAGAACATCCAATTCCTCGCAATTCCTCTAGCCGCACCCCTTCCCCTTTTCTTTCTCCTTCTCTAGGGAGTCATTCTGGACCCCACAGGCGGGAGAAGCCCCTCTACAGCGATTCCCCGACAGATCTGGTCCATCCTGGGCCGAGATGCTCAGAGCGGGTGACCGCCTCTCCTGAAGCACCCAGCCGCTTCTTACTCTTGAAGGCGACGCCCGCGTTGTTGACCAGCACGTCGAGGCCCCCGTACTCCTTGCGCAGGAAGTCGCGCACGGCGCGGATGCTCTGCCGGTCATCGATGTCCAGCTGGTGGAAACGGGGGCTCAGGCCCTCGGCCTGCAGCTGCTGCACGGCCGCCCGACCCTGCGCCTCGTCCGGCGCCGTGAGCACCACGTCCCCCGGGAACCGCCGGCACAGGTCACGCACGATGGCGAAGCCGACGCCCTTGCTGGCCCCGGTGACCAGCGCTACGCGGGTGGAAGACGACATGGCCCGTGTGCAGGGCGTCGGGATGCCTTCAGAAGGGAACCGCGCCTCTCGGCCTCGGAGCGAGACGCAGTGCGCTGAGCGATCACTCGCAGGAATCACCCCGGGGCGCCTGGGCTGAGCGCACAGGCGTAGATGCAGGCTCCGCCCCTCGGGGCTGGGCTCCCTCCTGACCCTCGGCGGTGCAGGGCTCTTAGAGCGGGGCCACCTGCAGGGTTTTCAGAACAGTCCTGCTGAAAAGTTGCTGCTGGCGATTTGCAGCCTGGAAGCAGAGCATCATTCTGATTGGTCGTGTTCTCTACGTTTAAACAGACCCATCCTCATGGTTGGAAGGCATCATATACTCAATGGGCATGAGTTTGAGTAAACTCGGGGAGTTGGCAATGGACAGGGAGGCCCGACGGGCTGCAGTCCGTGGGGGCGCAAAGAGTCAGACATCACTGACTGAACTGAACTGAACTGAAGTCAAGGAGAAGCCCTGGGATGTCTGTGGGATATTTTTATAAGAGCTGGTGATTGATCCAATCGTTAAACACTGAGTGTTTCTCTTGCCAGGTGCCAGCATCTGTTGACTGTTCGTTTTCAGGTCACATGTTCTACCTACTGTCCTGTGATATGGGTTATCACTGGCCTTGCTGGTAATATTCAACTCTCACATGTAAAGGAGCCATAGGAAGATACTGACACGAATGATCCAGTGTGATGGGAGATGGAGGTAAAGTCTCTGCAGGGTGTACTACTAATGGAAAATAACTAGTTGATGAAGAACTCGGCATAGCTAACCATGAGCCAGTTTCCATGATGATAAACATGGAGGTCATTAGGCTGAGCTGGCTCTAATTCCTTGGTGGCCTCTGTAAGCAAACCAAAACAGAAGCCTGAAAAGGCCTCAAGGTGACAAAATGGGAACCTAAGGACTGAGAGTCACAAAGAGCCACCTGGGCCAGAAGCCGAAGACAGTCCACAGTTTCCTTACTTTGCTTCAGCCTTTTCTCCACAATAGTCTCTTCCTGAGTGCCTGTCAGCCGGGCCATCCTCACTAATTCTGGTTTGGTGATTTCCCATTCAAAGAGTTCTTTGTCTCAAATTGAAATAATTTTTTTTGTTGTTGTTTTGCCTCTTTTTCTCTGTTAGCAATACTAAATAGACTACACAAACATTTTTATGCTGAATAAAAAGCTGAGCGCTGAAGAACTGAGGCTTTTGAACTGTGGTGTTGGAGAAGACTCTTGAGATTCCCTTGTAGGGCAAGGAGATCCATCCCGTCCATACTAAAGGACATCAGTCCTGAGTGTTCATTGGAAGGACTGATGCTGAAGCTGAATCTCCAATACTTTGGCCACCTGATGCAAAGAGCTGATTCATTTGGAAAGACCCTGATCCTGGGAAAGACTGAGGGCAGGAGGTGAAGGGGACGCCAGAGGATGAGATGGTTGGCTGGCATCACAGACTCAAAGGACATGGGTTTGGGTAAACTCTGGGAGGTGGGATGGACAGGGAGGCCTGTCACGCTGTGGTCCATGGGGTCGCAAAGAGTCAAACGCGACAGAGCGACTGAAGTGAACGGAAGCAGTTGATCAAGGCAAGGATCAAGTTATATCAATAAGGTGGATGAACCTAGAGCCTAGTGTACAGAGTGAAGTAAGTCAGAAAGGGAAAGATGAATATTGTGTCTTAAGGCAGGTGTATGGAAAGTAGAAAGATGGTGCTGATGAGCCTATTTGCAGGGCAGCAGTGGAGACGTGGATGTAGAGAACAGACTTGTGCACGCAGTGAGGGAAGGAGAGGGTGGGAGGAGCTGAGAGAGGATCACGGAAACACACACATTGCCACTGCAAAATATGTAGCCAGGGGGAATTTGCTGTGTGACTTGGGGAGAGCAATCCAGTGCTCTGTGACAACCTAGAGGGGTGGATGGGGTGGGAGCTGGGAGAGGTTCAGGAGGCAGGGCCGCAGGCATCCCTGTGGCCGAGTCATGCTGATGTGTGGCAGAAACCATCACAGTACTGCAAAGCAGGTATCTTCCGATAAAAACTGAAAACAAATTAGCATCAATAGAAACACATGGAAATGGAAGTCGTGGCTTTAGAAGCCGGAATATCTGTTGCTCTCAACTTCTCCAACCCTACTCTGGCTGCTCCCAATGAGAGATGTTATTTCTGTACTCTTTCTGTATCTGTTAAGTAAAATCTATGCTAAACTTCGGTGTAGATGATCCCTTTGATGTAAAGGAGCCTTAGTGAAGGTCCAAAGGGTGTTGTCTATAATAAAGGGCTAAGCTTGGCCAGAGGAAGTTTCAGCCCTATTCCAGGACATCCTGGGAGGTGTTAGTGAAGCCTGAACGTCCTTGCCTGAGAAGACTGTCCTCAATTACTTGTTCGAGGGTCAGGTTACCTAATCCATGTTCACGTGTGAGTATGGTGGGGGCCTAGGCCTACCTGATATCAGCTGGACGTCTGGAGGGGCTGGAGAGCAGGGCTAGCCACGAGGGCAGTGGGCCATGGCTACGTGACCACCCCTCACCGAGAACCCTGGACATCAAGGCTGGGTCGAGCCTGCTGCTTGGTAATACCCCTTGTGTCTGACACAGGCTGTTTGAGGGAGAAATACGTGGTGCACCTAGGATCTGTGGGGAGACGTCAAGTCACAGCTCCATACTGGGCTTTCTTAGACCCTGGGCCATGAGACTTTAACCACTGCTGAAGTGAGTAGCTATCCACTTGTCTAACATCATGTCTTTTTGAATATAATAGCTTTTTGCTGATTTCTCGGTCCTTACAGTGAATTATTGAACTTGAGGATGGTCTGGGGACTTCCTGAACCTTAAAGCCCGAAGTATGTATACTTGGTTTAGCATCTAGAAACCAGTATTGGTAATACACCAAGTCAGTACCATAGGAGAAACAGTCTGGTGGCTGGAAGGAGAGAAGTCTTCACTGATCTAATGAATGTGGGAGTATAAGCACCACAAACCCAAATCAGGTCACTCTGAGAGGGGCACGGAAGAGAGAAGTTCTGGGAAAGACTCCTGAGAGGACCCCCTGTGATGGGCATGGAGCACGTGAAGGGCCTCTTGGAGGAGACCTTTGAACTAAGATGGGAAAGAGAAGAAAGAGCCAAATGTGCAAAGTGCGGATGGACAGAGAGCACCAACGACTTGGGCAGGATGTAGAGGGACCAGAGGCCACAGGGCATCCTGCCGAGTGAGCACAAAGGGGGAAATCAGTGCAGCTAAGGATGAGACCAGATGCAGGTGGGCACAGATCTTCCCAGAAACCCTGCAGTTTGGGCTCAATTGGACTCACCTCGGCTTTCTATCAGAGGCAAGAGCTCTGTGCGCACATCTTGGGTAACAAGGATGTTTGTTTTCATGGTCACTTCTGCCTGAATTGCAATCTGTGTGGGATCACCAACTTTTAGGATAGAAAAAGAATAGTGCTAATAACCACAAGCCATATGGTAAAGATGCTTACTCGACACTACTTTTTCCGTGAACTGTTTTCGTCTAGTAATGTTTGGTGTTAGTGAACAGTATTGCACCAATGGGCATTTTGTGGTTTGATAATGCTGTATAGTTATGTAAGATGACGTCATCAGGGGAGGCTGAGTGAAAGAAGCCCATATGACCTCCTGTGTACCACTCTGCAATTTTAAATTGGTTTCAGAAGTTAAAATTCACCCAACTCATCCAAAGTTCAGTGAAATCAATACTGCCAAAATCTGGGCGTTGTCCTTTACCCTGGTCAAAGCTATTGCAAGGCCTTCTTGCTGGAAAAGCTTGTAATCATGGAGGACCTGCTCTCCCTGTGACCTCTGCCCTGTGCTCCATGCCTAGGGAGGGGGTTCTAGATCCCACAGCGGAGGTTCAGGCAGTAGCCCCGCCCCGCCCCGTCTGGCTCCCCTCACAGTGGCAGCAAACCGCAACCTCCCCACCGCCCCACCAGCTCAGCGCCCACCCACTTACTCTTGAAGGTGATGGCCGCGTTGTTGACCAGCACATCGAGGCCCCGTACTCCTTGCGCAGGAAGTCGCACAGGGCGCAGATGCTCTGCAGGTCAGTGACGTCCAGCTGGTGGAAATGGGGGTTCAGGCCCTCGGCCTGTTGATGCTGCATGGCTGCCCGACCCCGCGCCTCGTGCCGCGCTGTGAGCACCACGTCCCCCGGGAACCGCCCACACAGGTCACGCACGATGGCAAAAACTGAGGCCCTTGATGGCCCCAGTGACCAGGGCCAAGCGGGTGGGAGGACATGCCCGGTGTGCAGGGCCCTTTGGAGTAGAGCTGACAAGGCTGGAGACTGACAAGGTGGTGTGGTGTGGGACGTGGAGACCCGCCGCAGTCCGGAAGGCAAAGAACTGTGTCTTAGGATCCACTGCAGTGACTAGTTGAGAAGGAGGCCCTGCCTTCTTCTCTTGCTTAAGGAGGGATCAAATGTTCCATAAGCTTACTAAACTCCACTCTGGGCTCCACATCTTTACTCGTGCTTTACCCTGAGCGAAAAAAGAAGATAGGGCACTCTTTTTCTTTAAACTTTTATTTTATATTGGAGGACTGGGCTTCCTGGTGGCTGGGACAGTAAAGAATCTGCCTGCAATGGGGAGAGACCCAGGTTTGATCCCTGGGTTGGGAGGATCTCCTGGAGAAATGCAACTGACACCAGTATTCTTACTTGGGAAATCCCATGGACAGAGGAGCCCGGTGGGCCACAGTCCAGGGAATTGCAGAGAGCTGCCCATGGAACTGCAAAGAGCTAGACAGGACTGGGCAACTAACACTTTCATAGCTGATTGACAACGTTGTCAATTGTCACCACAGTTTCAGGTGGACAGCACAGGGACTCAGCCACACATACACATTTATTGGTTCTTTACAACCTCCCCTCCTTCCCAGACTGTCACATAACACTGAGCATGTTTCCCTGTGTTAGGGAGTAGTAGCCTGTTGGATTTTGGCTCAAGGTCATCCAGGAAGGGGCCCGAGCCAGGACTCTCTGGTTCCAGATGTTTGTCCTGAAAAATTTTAAATAGAAAAATGGAACTAATACTAGACACCCACATGTCCACCAAGCTATCTTCAACTATTACGAATAATGGAGCAGATTCACCATTTAAGAGTTTGCACAAATGGACATTTATAAAGAATTATTTATTTTTATTATTTGTCATCCATCCCACTTTTCCTCCCTGGGATCACAGAAGAAATCAGAAAACTCTACAATATGAGCAGCCCTCTCCCAGTGAGAACTTGATCTGGATATTTTGATTGCTTTTTTTTGTTTTCTGCATAGGGATAATTTTGTCAGTGTATGTTTGGTGAATCTGGGACAGCAATATAAAGAGACCCATGGGTGGAGCTGTGAGTGAGCTCACCACTGCACAACTTTTTTCTCGGAAACGAACTCTCCGTGAGGTCCCTCGGCATTTGAGGGCAGAAGGGCCAAGTACACGGGGGTCTCTGCTCCTTCTTCTGGGCTTTTGGGGGCTTTGGGTCCTGCCATGTCGGTTCTCACCCACCCTGGGCAGCAGGCATTCAGGAGGATCTTGTCGCCTCCTCTCTGCTCACTCAGTTTCCTGGCGTGGATTCTGGACAGGACTGTGACTCCGATTTTCGACACTCCATATGCGGTATCGGGCCAGCCCTCCTTCTTGTGCACCCCGTTCTTTGTGTCTTCCACGAACTTGTTCATGAGCCCCACCAGCTCCTCCTCCGTGATGGTCTCACTTCGAAACTTCTGCTGCAGTTCAGGGCTGCATTTCTTCAGAGAGTTGACACTGACCATGCTGGATACATTCACCACTCTGCCTACAATACAACACAGATCAGTGCCCAGAAAGCCGAGCACGAGAAGGATAATCCCTACTGGGGACAGGACTGCCCTCTTGAAAGAGAGGACATTAGGGCAGGAAGGGAATGTATTTTGGGAGGGGGTTGCTCAAAGGGCTTTATCTGCTTTATTATAAGTGACAACGTTATTGCTAATGTTTTTCAAAAGTAAGCTACATCTAAAGGGAACATTTCATGGTAATATGGGCTCGATAAAGGACAAAAATGGTATGGATCTAACAGAAGCAGAAGATATTAAGAGGTGGCAAGAATACACAGAAGAACTGTACAAAAAAGATCTTCACAATCAAGATAATCACAATGGTGTGATCACTCACCTAGAGCCAGACATCCTGGAATGGGAAGTCAAGTGGGCCCTAGAAAGCATCACTACGAACAAAGCTAGTGGAGGTGATGGAATTCCAGTTGAGCTGTTTAAAATCCCAAAAGATGATGCTTTGAAAGTGCTGCACTCAATATGCCAGCAAATTTGGAAAACTCAGCAGTGGCCACAGGACTGGAAAACATCAGTTTTCATTCCAATCCCAAAGAAAAGCAATGCCAAACAATGCTCAAACTACTACACAATTGCACTCATCTCACATGCTAGTAAAGTAATGCTCAAAATTCTCCAAGCTATCTCACATGCTAGTAAAGTAATGCTCAAAATTCTCCAAGCTAGGCTTCAGCAATAAGTGAACCATGATATTCCAGATGTTCAAGCTGGTTTTAGAAAAGGCAGAGGAACCTGAGATCAAATTGCCAACATCTGCTAGATCATGGAAATGGCAACAGAGTTCCAGAGAAAGTTTATTTCTGCTTTATTGACTATGCCAAAGCTTTTGACTGTGTGGGTCACAATAAACTGTGGAAAATTCTGAAAGAGTTGGGAATACTAGACCACCTGATCTGCCACTTGAGAAACCTATATGCTGATCAGGAAGCAACAGTTAGAACTGGGGATAAACAACAGACTGGTTCCAAATAGGAAAAGGAGATCATCAAGGCTGTATGTTGTCACCTTGCTTATTTAACTTATATGCAGAGTACATCATGAGAAACGCTGGGCTGGAAGAAACACAAGCTAGAATCAAGATTGCTGNCTGTTTTGGGCTTTCTTTTCTATTCCATTGATTTCTTTTTCTGTCCTGATGACGGTATCATACAGTCTTAGTTACTGTCATTTTTAGTGATAAAAAGTTTTGAGGTCAGTATTTCAAAGTGTTTTTGGCTATCCCAGGTCTTTCGTATTTCCATATGAATTTTAAAGTCATCTTGTCCATTTGGAGTGGTCCAGTTATATAGTGATTTTAGTCACCAGGTTTTCTTTCCTCTCTTGATTAGTGAATGAGAGCTACAAGCCTGAATTTATAGAGCTTAAGAAGTGGCTGAAAGATAGGAGGTTTGAAGATACAACCTTGATACCTGCTCATTTTCCAGGTAAGATCTGGCATTCATTCACCTGTCTCCTGAGAGACACATGGGCCCAGGCGATGGGAGAATCAGGATGATTCTTGCAAGCAGGTTGTATTCTTTCTGGGAGCACGTCTTCTANACCTTGATACCTGCTCATTTTCCAGGTAAGATCTGGCATTCATTCACCTGTCTCCTGAGAGACACATGGGCCCAGGCGATGGGAGAATCAGGATGATTCTTGCAAGCAGGTTGTATTCTTTCTGGGAGCACGTCTTCTATTGTGTGGCAGGCATGCTGCCCTGTAGGTGCAATATTTATTTACACCTTACCTTGTTTGGAAAATGAGTTTTAAGGGGCTTGTGGACAGAAATTCCGAAATGGTGAAATAAAATTAAAAGTTAGAAAAGGGAAATGAGAATAGAAAAATAAGATGAAGGCAGGGATAAGGATAACACTTAAAAGCCATAATTATGACATCTTATACCCCTGATTGAAGGAGAGAGGAGAAGGAGATGACAGAGGATAAGATGGCTGGATGGTATCACCGACTCAATGGACATGAGTCTGAGTGAACTCTGGGAGTTGGTGATGGACAGGGAGGCTTAGTGTGCTGCGATTTATGGGGTTGCAAAGAGTTGGACACGACTGAGCGACTAAACTGAACTGTACCCCTGTCACTGTCAGAAGTGGGCTGCCAACGTGACTCCTCTGTCCAGCAGCCCAGTGTACATGGTCAGTTATCTGAATCTTAGCATTCTGTAAGCACAACTAAATTGTTTACTCATCAGAGCTATAGGTATTTCTGGAATGTAGACGTGAGGGAAATGTCTTCACTGGGTTTTTGTAGGGAAGATGCTGTGTGGGGACTGGTGACCCCATCAACCTGCTCGTGGTGGTTTCGTGAGATTTTCAAGCCCATGCAGCTTATGGGATTATCTCCTAGCTCAGGTGCATCCCAGGAGTCCTCTCAGTCCAGCAGGTTCCAGAGAACCAGTGGGGGGGTGTTTGTACCCTGGGTGGGTGGCTTGAGGAGAGGAGCCCTGAGGGAAGCCTTCAGGGATGGGTGACTATTCTTTTCTGAAAGTTGAGGTGTTTTCCTGTGGAGGTTGTATTAACATTTACCGAAAATTGAGGAACTTGCCCTGAAGTTTGGGTCAGCATGCTCTTCCGGAACATTCTGTCACAGAAGTTGAGGAGCTGGTGGCTATGGACATGTGCCTGCGGACAAGGCCACACAGCTTTGTCCACAAGTGGGCTTGCGGTCACCAGCGAAAGGACCAATGTGCTCCTCAAATGGGTTTCGGGTTTCCTGTAGCACAGAGACAGTTGTGAGCTGAGGGCCTCGAAGCTCAGTATCACCGGGCAGGTGCAGACATTTCACCTTATAGAATGCTTAAGTCGTAGCCTCTGAAGGTTCCCCTTGGCCCTTAAAATGATCCTTCAGGTATCCACTAGGTAATGTAACTTGGAGCACACTGACTTCCTTATGCGCCCTCAAGATAAACTGTCCACCTCATGTGCTCCTGGTCAGTGAAGGGATGTGTGTGAAGTTGTTCCCCATGTGTCGGTAATACATGATGACTTTGGGCTAAAATACTTGATTTTGCACCATTCTCTGTTAGGATTGCTCCTTTTTTATGAAGATGAACCATATTTATTGGCCTCTAATACAATGTTTAATTTTCTGTGGCTGTGTGTCAGGGAATGCCTAGTAAAAAAAACATACCCTTAGATTTTACTGAATGGAGTTTTTTTTTTTCCTTAATAAATGTGTTTGCTGCTGCTGCTAAGTCACTTCAGTCGTGTCCGACTCTGTGCGACCCCATAGACGGCAGCCCACCAGGCTCCCCCGTCCCTGGGATTCTCCAGGCAAGAACACTGGAGTCGGTTGCCATTTCCTTCTCCAGTGCATGAAAGTGAAAAGTGAAAGTGAAGTCGCTCAGTCGTGTCTGACTCTCAGCGACCCCATGGACTGCAGCCTTTCAGGCTCCTCTGTCCAGGGGTTTTCCAGGCAAGAGTACTGGAGTGGGGTGCCATTGCCTTCTCCGAATAAATGTGTTTAAAAAATGTATTTATTTTTGGCTGTGCTGGGTCTCCGTTGCTGCCTGTGGGCTTTCTCTGGCTGCACCGAGCAGGGCTGGGGGGCTGCTCTGTAGCTGCAGGTCCAGGCTTCTCGTTGCACAGCACGGGCTCTCCGTGTGCCGGCTCGGGAGCTGTGGAGCATGGGCTCAGTTGCTTTAGGGCATGTGGACCTTCCCGGATCAAGGATTGAACCTGTGTCCCCTATATCGTCAGGCAGAGCCTGAAACCACTGGCCACCAGGGAAGTCCCAGATGGAATTCTTAGAGATGATCAAGAGAAAAGCAGTGTCCAGAGTGGACTTGCTGTGCCTAAGGCCTGCCTACTCCCTGAGTGTCACTTTGCCTTAAGAAGGATAGATTTAAAATGATCAAGCCGGAATTGGCATATGGTTTCAATCGAATGCCTGAAAATAAGTAATCTGTCTATGATTTAGAGCAGTGAAGAGTTAGCAGTTTTAAAAGTGGCAACAACTTCCTCTGGGCCTGTGTCCAGATTCATGGTAATGGACGCGCTAAAGCAAAGTGGTTTGGCAGTGAGCCGAACCCAGCAGTTACAATTCTGGGGGCAAGGAGCCTTCATCAGTATGGGCTGCTGTAACCAATTACCACAGACCCAGTGGCTTAAACAGCAACTTACTGCAGACAGTTCTGGAGGCTGAGAAGTCTAAAACTGTGGTTTGGGCAGATGCACCATCTAGTGAGGACTGATTCCTGCTTTGTCAATTGCCATCTTCTCGTGTCCTCACTTGAGGAACTCTCTTCTCTCTTCCTACAAGGGCACGAATTCCATTCAAGAGGGTGCCACCCTTATGATCTAGTCACTTCCCAGAAGCCCCACCTCCAGACCCACTGCACTGGGGCTTAAGAAATCAGCATATGAATTTAAGGGGACGAAAGCATTCAGTCCACAACACCTTCCCTCAGTGTTTTCTTTATCTTTAGCTCTTAATCAGTGTAGATAGAAGAGAAAGTTCATGGGATTCTGTCAAAATGTATGAAATTCTGGGGAATTAGTTTGTGGGGAGTCAAGGCAGGATTCCAAGGTAAAAAAGCAGGATTCAGTCTTTAGACTTTGATCTGATTTATGCTTTGGGAGCAGACCCTGGTATTTCTTTTTATTTTTGTTTTATTTTTTCCAATATTTCTTTTTAACACTAAGAGCACTGTGCAAATCTGGGCCTCCTGGACAGATAGCAGCGGAAATTATAAGGCAGTGAGTAGTGTAATAACATTCTAATGACCACTTCCTACCTGCCTTAGTAAGTACAAGTTACTGTGACCTGTTTTCTGGTCTATTGACCACCGTGTTGTGGACATATAGGTAAAGTACCTTCTGGATTTATTCCATCCGCCTAGTTCTGTTCATGTATGTTTAGAGAGGACTTTCCACGTAAATTAGCACATGAATTCTTTTGAAGGGTGAAAGTGAAAGTTGCTCAGTCTTGTCCGACTCTTTGCAACCCTATGGACTGTGCAGTCCAGAGAATTCTCCAGGCCAGAATACTGGAGTGGGTAGTCATTCCATTCTCCAGGGGATCTACCCAACCCAGGGATCTAACCAAGCTTTCCCTCATTGCAGGTGGATTCTTTACCAGCTGAGCCACCAGGGACTCCACAGGAAAAAATTCCTCCCATTTAAGGGTTTTTAAAGGTTCTGGCCCACAGGGATGATTAACTTTACTGTGGGACACACAGAAGAAATTAAGTTCTTAAAATCAGAACCATGTGTTCAAGCAGACAGTATGCTTCTAGGTAGGAAGGACTACTTATCAAATTAAACTTGCCAGACACCTGATTCTGGACTTGAGTCAAGAATTCTCTTCATGATCCAGAACCTCCCATTAGGCCCACAGGCATTGACTTTTGCTATATTATATTCCCTCCTATCTGAGAGTTTGAGCAAACTTCGGGAGACAGTGGAGGACAAGGAGCCTGGCATGCTTCCGTCTGTGGGGTCACAAAGAGTCAGATATGACTTAGTGACTGAAAACCATAACAACTAGCTGAGAGAAAAAAGTCAGAAACTGTGGTTTTGAGACGACTAGAGAGAGTTCATACAATGATTACAGGTCATGTTGTGCCCATCTCTTGGAGAAAAGCTGTCAGCTGACTGGCAGGAGGGGAGCGCTGGGCACGGAGGGGTAAACTTAGGGATGTTGGTGGTGCTGCCAGAGCCACTGGGGAAGCTAGGTCATGACTGTGCCCTGGTCACGACAGACCAGAGCGGCTGGTTCTGGGTCTACCTCGCCAAGCTTGTCTGGCCAAAGAGAGCACCGCTTGTGGCTTGCCTGTCTAGGAGAGCGCCGCTCGTGGCTTGCCCTGGCTAGGAGAGTGCAGCTCGTGGCTTGCCCTGGCTAGGAGACTGCAGCTCGTGGCCTGTCCTGGCTAGGAGAGCGCGGCTCGTGGCTTGCCTGTCTAGGAGAGCGCAGCTCGTGGCTTGCCCTGGCTAGGAGAGTGCCGCTCGTGGCTTGCCCTGGCTAGGAGACTGCAGCTCGTGGCCTGTCCTGTCTAGGAGAGCGCGGCTCGTGGCCTTGCCTGTCTAGGGGAGCGCGGCTCGTGGCTTGTCCTGGCTAGGAGAGTGCCGCTCGTGGCTTGCCTGTCTGGGAGAGCGCCGCTCGTGGCTTGCCTGTCTAGCAGAGCGCCGCTCTTGGCCTGTCCTGTCTAGGAGAGCGCGGCTCCTGGCTTGCCTGTCTAGGAGAGCGCGGCTCGTGGCTTGCCT